>NW_020868889.1:237356-259856 GCF_003789085.1 Penaeus vannamei
AATAACAGTATTGATATTATTAGCATTAAAAAAAAACTTTCCTATTAATCAAAGAATGGGGAATTCAGTTGAGGTTCTTGGTGGCTGAGCACTTGTGGAGCCATCTCTGTGCCACAAAATTCACAATGCTACAGTGGACAGTACATGTATCCATTGTCAGTGGGTTAAGACATGTAGACCCAAATGCCAAAGCCTCTAAGATTGATAACCACCTACATGTTGTTCTATTTTTCTTTTTTTCAGATTCCACAATTCAGCCAATGAACCTTGCTTGGACCGTGCTGTAGTTCCATGTATCCGTGATGATGTGCAGCTCAGTGTAGACATATACCGAAATAAATTATATGAACTAATTGCATCCCGCAAGAGTCGCCTCAAAAACTCTTCGAATAGTGACCAAAGCAATAGTGTTAGTAGTACAAGAGTTGGAAATAGTCAGGGACACTCTAAGGATCTCAGCCAATCGCAGTCAAAGCGTAATATTCAGAATAATGTTAGTTCTCATAATACAAATAATATCAGTCCAAGTAGAGTAAACCAGAACTTACAAGCAAACCAACCCATTAAGGTGAAAGTTGTTGCACGTAAATTAGAAAGACAGTCAATCCCAAAGGTTGAAGAGTATGCTCGACAGTCCTCAAAAGATAGTGATAAATCCTCGGGTAAGTCTTCAGCCAAGTCATCTGCCAAATCCTCCAGTAGCTCTAGTCCTGCCAGCAATGGCCGTCACAAATCTGTTTCCCCTGTCATCTCGCGACCCTCGGAGCTGTCACCGGAGAAGAGACGTGAAAGAGGTCACAGTCATTATTCTGCAGGTGTGTTTTCTGAAGGAGTTTCCTTTCATTATTATTATTATTTTTTTTTTTTTTATTCTAAAATGTTTTGGCCTGTATTTTCTCATTGTCATAGTTTTAGGTTTTAAAACAGTATGGCCAGTTACTTGTCTTTGTCATCCAACAGATCAGTATTCGGGAACCTCTCAGCGACATCGTAGTCTTGATGGGCTCAGTGGCATTCCAGGTGTTCCTGTTGCTCGTTCAGGTGGTGTGACTGTCACTCTTGGTTCAGGAAATGCAAGTAATAATGAAGCAGACAGACGTGGACCATTTACTAGATCAGTCTCATTGACTTTTCCAGCAAATGAAAGCTCACCCACAAAGGTTATAACAAGTTATAACAAACAGGTCAGTAATAATTTTGTAATAAATTTTTGTAAATGTGTAGAGCAGTCTTTTCCCATATGACCATGTTGTTGAAAGATATGATAAGCTCAAATGATTTTCTTTTTTACAACAGGCATCACTACAAAAAGTAAGTCCAATCAAGAAGTCCTCACCAAACATATCACCAGTCAACGGATACTCTCATCACGGTATGAGTGGACGGGAAAGTGTATATAGGTCCTCTCCGAGCAAATACTCAAATGCAGCATACACAAGCAAATCACCCCATCCACTTTTTGCTTCTTACTCACAACATGCAACCATATCATCATCTGCCTATAGGGAACTACGGCAAGGTGTTAAATAAAGAAGTTCACACCAATCTGTACATGAAAGAGAAGACAGGATTATCAGATTATTTGTAAAAGCACAGATGATGTTCCTTGTAATTGCAGTATCCAATGTGGTGTAATACCTGGCCATAGATTTTTCAGTACTGGATAAGTCCTTTACTTTTATATCTAGTATCAAGCATTGACAGCCTGGAGATGCAACATCCTTCCTATTTGCTGAGTGTATGTGGTCAGTGCTGAAGGATTTGAGGATGTGGAATTCAGATTTTATTAGACTGCTGAATGTTAAATAATGCAGTTAAGAGGTTTTGGTGGTGTTTGATATTGATGGGATTAAGTGTGCAAATATTAGTGACTTAATGACATTTGCAAGAAATCTAATCCAGAGCATTATAATTTGTTGTTTTATGTCCTGAGAGGAAGCATTTTGTTTTTAGGGGGAATTAACCAGGGTTTATTTCCTCTCTAATAGGAATATCACAAATGTACTTACTTGTTTTGCAGTCACAGAGAATCACATTTGTACTTGTATAATGTGCCATAAAAGATTATGGATTGTAGCAAGAAATCGGCATGATATTAGAATTTCTTGAGTTAACTGGAATACTTCATTATCAGTGTGAAAATTCAAACCTGATAATGGTTCAAAATCTTTGTTAGACTTAATCCTGTGTGGGATTATTCAGCGAGTATCATCCATTTGAGGAAACACAAGATGTTTTGAAATAAATCATTATGAAGTTTCCCAAAAAAGATTTGTCTGTTACTTTTAGTATACATTTTTGTAGCTTTTGTTAAGATCAGAATGTGATCTATGTGCCATTTACAATACTACTGATCACACATACTAGTTCTATGTAGATGGTTGAAAAATTACCTGTGTAACTGATGTGGCATGTGTGTTTAGTGTTACCATTTATTAATGCTTAACAACAGTATAAGTATGATACACAGAATGTCAAGAAAGAAATAATGTACAGCACTTGATATTTACACAATATTTTTCTGATGCAAGCAAGATCAGAAGTTCACCATAATTAGATTGGATACAACTGTCTAGGTCCAAACTAAACACTATTGGATTCATTTGCATTTGCTCATTATATTATAAGCCACAGACCTACACAGGTATTTAAATTAACCACTTCAAAATGGTCTTTAACTTTTTTTTTTATATAACTTACCAGTCATAAGACATGGGAAATTCATCCAAATTGATTTAGGTTCAATGTGGTTTCTCTAATGGTGTCCAAAGTCAAGAGAATGAGAGATAAATTGATGATTTGCCCTTGAAAATTATACTCTGTATAATTTGCATTGTTTGACAAAACTGACAATATTAGTGAAAGCCTTCCATTTTTATAGGTAGACAGTCCTATACATATATGTATTAATGTACATATGTATAAGAATGTTGAGCACAACTCAGTCATCTTTGTCCTATGTAGATATTTTCAAAAGCCTTAAAGAGCTTAAGCAAGTTCAGATCAGGTACATATGTACCTGTATGTTAAATAAATGAAATTTCATTTATCTATATATATTCTGGTTTGTAAGCAAAAATAACCAGTCTGTTATTTCTTTCTAATGCCATTAGGGATGCTCAAGGATCATATCTGCATTTTATACATTAACTTTCTTTATCAGCACATAGTAGTGAATGGGAGGAGGGAGGTCATAAGTATATGAACTTTTCCCTCAGATATGTCAAAGATGTTGTCAGGAAGTTGACTTGTTGTACATATTTTCATAAACTTCATGAAGTCAGCATTTAAAATTATGTATAAATTTAGCCTTTGTGTAATTTGTAATGTATGTAAAACTTAAACAATCACATGGAAGTCATAGTTTATACTAAATATTTTTGCACAATATGTCTGTTAGATCTGTGATCAGATTCCCTTTTATATTCTTTATGAATATGATAATTGTAAATGTATAAATATCCAAGCTGTATCCAGCGCTAGAATTTGTAGGCTTAGAGAGTAAGCTAGATAATCAATCACCTATTGTGCATTTCTTATAGTTTTAAGGATTCTTTGTTGCATATTATTAAACGTAGTTAATTATGCAGATCAGCAGTGGATATTCACACAATTATGACTCCTACTATTGTAACTTTTTTCCTCCTGTACATAAAAAGATTTTTGTAAGTGCAATAATTTGGTGTTGATGATAGTAGTGTTACTTCCACAGGAATGAATGCAGGAGGTTTGAGCACTTATGCTATGTCTTAATTTGTTTTTAGTTTTGCAGCTAAAATCTAATGAAAAATCAGCTTATTGACAAAATGAAAGTTAAATCTGATCAATATGTGTTTCAAAGTCTATTAAAATCTAATTTTCTAATTTGTTACTTTTATGAAAATATTGGTTTTGAACACGATTATTAATTAAATACATTACACATTTTATCACTTGGAATCCAGCAATATGGATAAGAACAAGAAAGGTGCACTGTCTCTCTCAGTAATACAATATTTTTGATGTGAAATATCTATAGTAATTAAGTGCCTTTTGCAACAAAGCCTAAACATTTGCATTTTGGTATCTTGTGTTGTTGGCCAATATACTCAATTTACAATAACTAAGGTGCTATGTAAGTGTTTTTTGTATGGGTTATTATTTCCAAATTGTATATTATTAACCCTACTATGAAGTGTATATTATATTACATATCATACCCAGCATAATAGCATCTTTTGAGAATACTCGATCTTTGCATAATTCTTTGTACTTAATGAATTATATATATAGATTTAGTTGTTCTTGACAAATTGTAGAACTGAATGTCCTTTTCATTTCTTATATTCTTCAGTTGGGCTTACGTAGGCAAAGATAGGCAATGACAGTTACATGGCTGTAGGTATTTTTGCAAGCCATGCATTCAGTCAGTTCCTTGGGTAATGTTTCATTACACCTGTTAAGTTATGTTGGTCCAAGAGTATCTGCTCAACTGAACATTCAAGAAAGTTTTAAGAACTTTGACTAAGTCCACCACAATGATTTAATAATTTATTGTAATGCTAGGTGGTGCAGGATGATTGTCTTTCATCTAGTTTTAAGGTCTCATTAATTTCATTTTCGAATTGTGCCATATAGTATGATTGGCTGCATTTTCCTTTTGCACTGGAAGCTGTGATACTGAATTTCCCATTTAAGATTTCCCACCCTACTTTATGTATTCAGTGCATCATTTCCTAATTGGGTCTTGATAGGGCATATTGATTTTAGTGAATTTGTGCAATGGTACTGATCTCATGCTTTTTAACTATTATTTAGCTGTGCATAATTTTTGTAAATCTTTTAACACAAAGATGTTTATGCACATATGTATAATCATCAGTATTTATTCTGATCTCAGTAAACTTTTCAAGTGTGATCCACCCAAGACATATCTAAAATAAAAATGCAGTAATAATATTGTTTGTGTCATCTTTCTCACCCATCTCCTTCCACATAATAATCACTTCTCCAGTTGCCATGTCTCTACAGATGGCCCCAAATCCTTATCGGGTACTCATTTCACCATGGTCTTTCCTTAGCCCACATACAACTTCCCCTTTCCTCCTGAATTGAGGGTCCATACATCAGAAGTATATGTAATTCTCTTCTCTTTACAGTGAATGTCCCCCATCTCCTCATCCTTTACCATCCATACCGATTCAGTATCGCTCATAAACTCTATACACCCTATCAACTCTCTAGTCCATAACATACATGACCAGTTGTTTTATCAGTCACAAGTTTTGCTGTTCTTTATCCGGCCTTATCAGGATCCTTGGCAAGTGAGCAAGCAAATGCCTTGGCATGCTCCTCCACGTCATCCACAACCCACCAACCCCGCTTTTCACTATCCGACTATCCTATAACCTTCTTAAACCTTTGATATTTAACTAATTTTATTGTAATCTTTAACTCTCCTTTGCCTTTTCTGACGCAATACTTTACCATAGTGCTACATGACCTTTGATGTCTGGCACATTATTTTCAAACATTAATTAGTGCACTCATTTGGCCCACCGACTAGCCTTCGTACTCTGCTCTTCCCTATTTACCCTTTCACTACCATACTAACCTACAGCGCTCTAAAATCTTTAGCATCTAACATACTTTGTCCTAATCTACTAATCATTAACTAATTTTAACCTTTTCGCCATTGTACTTTGTCATAATGATGTATGACATTTGATGACTGGCACAGTTATTAACCAATCTGGGAATGCATAAACATCGCCGCTGACGAAAAAAATTCAATAAATACTAATGCCGAGAGGTCGGCATTGGACTGCAAAGTAGTAATAATGGAGAAGGGGGTAGTAAATGAAGAGAGCTGTGGCGGTGGGGATGAAGTAAAGGATGTTGGGAGATGAATGATGACCTAGGTGGATGATTTGGACTGGACCAAACCAATCATTACTATTATTTGTTTCAGCCTCAAACATTGTTGTTCTATTCCCACTTTACTGCAGTCCGTTCCTCTGCTTTCTTCTCTTCCTTCACGGAATCCCTTTTTTCTTGGACTACTACTCCTTCAGACGCATGGATAACCTCCATTTTATTTAATCACCCTTCGCCCTAACCCCATTACTAATTTCTATTTTTCTAAGCAATAATTCTTGTTTACCCCATACAATAGTGCTGTGATCTTTAATGTCTAAATGTCAGCACATCTGTTTGAACCAATCCTGCATCGCTGGTTACACCATATCTCTTTCCTTCCCATCTTTCCAGCCATTTCTATTTCTTGTTCTTTCCTCTTCAACTCTGCCACGTGGCTGAAGCTGGGGGGCACGGGAGTCAAGCTGAGTAGCGTTGCTGTCTTTCCTCCTTTTTTCATTTCTCTTCGGATTTTATTTTTTAATTCTGTAAAAGGGAGACGCCAGCAGGAAAAGTGCTCCATGAATACCGCAAAACAACCGTAGCCTGACTTCTAATAACCTCTCAATAAAAAAAAATCACAAGCGCATTCACGACTGTGCAGGTGGTGTTTGTACTGCAAAATTGTAGAATTGAAGACATTATAGTGTCCTTTTGCTGTGCTGTGAAGGTTGTGATAGCTTATGGGCTAGCTTGCGGTACCATTAATGTTGTTTAATGTTTGAAACAAATAAATGTGCTAGACATCAAAGGTTATATAGCACTATAGTAAAGGGTAAAGAAGATTTAAAAATTACGATAATATGTGCTAGGTGTCAAAGATTATACAGTGTTATAGGATAGTATGGTAGTGAAAACGGAAAAAGGGGGAGTAAGTGAACTAGAGCAGAGATTAGTAGAAAGGGGAGCGTTAAGGAGATAAGGTGATTGAGTGAATTACAGTTTTGTCACTGGGGAAGGTATAGGAAAAATGTTTAAGGAAAAACAGATGGCTGTTGGAAAAGTAGAGGAATAATCCGAGGAGAGGGGGTGTTAGATGCTAAAGATTAGATTCTGTTAAAGGAAAGTATGGTAACGAAAAGGGGAAAAGAGAGAAGTAATTCAAGTAGAGCAAGGATTAGTAAAATGGGAAATGTTAAGGAGGTAGAACGATTGAGTGAACTGCATTGTATCTGTGACTGGGGAAGGATGGTTAGAGTTGTTCGTAAGCGCCAAAGGGGGGTGTATTAGTATCAGTGGTTGGAGCCATGGTCAAAGGAGGGGCAGGGGACTGGAAACCATTAAAATCAGATTCAGATAGGCTAGTTGATGTAGGGGTAATTCTTAATGCCCCTGTTAAGGGTAGAAAATCTTCATTATTGGTCATGCTGAGCCTGAATAAAATGGGGAAAAGAAACGGTCTATCCCTCAGGGTCCCCTTAAGGGTTGGGTAAGGGCTAGGCAATTAACCAAGGGAATACATTGCCAATGGCTCCCGGAGGCCGTTCGTGACTGACACAAAGCCAGCCTTTCATCCTTTCAGCACGGCTCACACCTTAGTAATGGGATAGAAGGGGATTAAGATGACATGGAAAAGGAAAGAAGGAAAGACCAAGCAAAATTAAGGCAAGAGCAGAGGCCCAAGGTAGGGGTGATCCCCTACCTTGGGCCTCAGTCTTCGTCTCCTAAGCCCTCCCACGACAACAATGAGCAAGGTATTGGGAGGGGCGGTGCCATTAAATGTTTACCGATCGCGCTCACTGAACAGACTATGATATTTGTGGGCAAAGGAGGTGCCACCGTATGCTGCTCGCTCACACCCATGTAAACTATGCCATAGGGTCCCAGCTCTACCATCAACTCATTTACACTGAATTTACCAGTTTTCATAATTAATTAAAGGATGATATAGGAGGTCTATGTATGTAGGCACTTATCAGCATATGGCACCTTCAGCTGCAGGGACACTGTCAGGTGTAATATTTGACAATAATTCAAGAGAAAAAAAGGGGCTCCTTCCAGATGGTTATCAATTATGGCTTCATATTAAGTCAAATTTCTGAACAAAATAGGTACGTATTACACTCCTTTATAACTTGGGAGAAGCCAATTTAGCAATTATACTAGGATAAACATTAAATGTCATTAGGATATAAACAGACAATAAACCTGGTCTGTACAAATTTATTGGAATATCATTAAGGAAATAAATTATCCTGCAACGTTACCTTTTGTTTATCTACATAAACACAAATCTTAATGTACAAATATCTACAACAATGACTTGTTAGATTAGAAACCAGGAAATCAGCTTATTCATTTTCTTTATATTAGCAACATTCCTCTGTAGATTGTTCAAAAGCATTCATCAAAATCTGTAATGACATTGGACCTTTTTAAATTCCCTTTATTTGCTCAGAACAATCCATCCTGAAATTATGCTACAACTGTAAATTTATCTTTGTATTTAAGTGACATTTAAATTTTTCCTGGGAAGATTCCATTTTCTATTTGGTCAGTCCACTTCTCAATCCAGGAATTGGGGCAGATGGTGGTATATACCTTCTTGAAGTATTCACATGGTTCATAGTCTTCTCCCTTGATTTTCTGGCATCGGTTGAAGTCGACAAAGCTTTGGTAGCAGTACCTGTGTAAAATACACACCACACCATTAACTCCCTCTGCTTGGATAGTACAACATTCATGTCACGTCAACAATTTTAGTTTGTTAATTATGTTCATATGGATGATCCCACAAGTACTTAGTTACCAAGGAGTTGAGCACTAATCCTACCTATCTCACCTATTAATCCTTTTCCTTGTTTCTGATCCTTTAAATGTTTTATTGTTAATAGTATTTTAACTACATAATCATAAATGTTCATAATTATTATTATTATAAAAACTAATTGACTCCTGGTTGAGCTCTAATGGAGCCATCTGTGAACAAAAAATTCACAGACTATAATGGACAGTACACATATTTGCATACATAGGGTTTAATAAAATTATAATTACACCTTTCACAAGGATCCCTTATTGATATACTAACATTTCAACCTTCATTGAAATATTGCTCCTTTGAAATATCTAACTCATATAGTCCAAAATAATGTATTTTATAATCAAGATTAAGGTTCTCACACCACCTCCAATATATTTCTGGATCTTACCGAGTCTGGTTCTGGTTCGGGAAGCGGGGATCAAAGGGGGCAGTTTCCATTTTAGTTTCCTCAGACATGATGGCAGCAGACATATCTGTAAGTTAAGTAACCCACTTTAGTTTTTGGAAAAGTATTTACTTTTAAAACTTTAATACTACAGCTAAAAACCTCCACCTGCCATAGTAGAATCGATTGAGGCAACCATTTCCAAATATTTTCAGCCTAGATGAAAAATTAATAGATCTCTAGGGTTCAGATAATAGATCCAATATTGAGTTCCTAATATAAAGACAAAAAAACTCTATACCAGCTTCTGATAAGTCATTCTGAAGCTGGTAGGAGATTGGTCACGTATAAGCAGAAAGATGCTTCGAACAAGGTGCATCTGGAAACTATGCCTTACTTTTTTTTTTTTTCTTCTTTTTTTTTTTTTTTTGCAAGTGGCAGATTATCCAGTTAAGGCTTGTCACCACCAAAGGTTGCATCAAATTTAGTTTCTGTATTACTAGAGAGAAACTTTCTACAAATATTATACAACAAAGGGTGTTTGTTTTTCATCTTTCTTTGCAATTTTGTCTCTCTGACTTGTACTGTTGCTACATCTCAAACTTAATACTGGCAATAGAAATAACATATTATAGACCTTACTTTGATAATCTTTTGTAAGATATGATAAATATGGCAATAAAGCTTACTGATATCGCAACAGTAATATTACATATTTAGTATATTTACATGGGTTGTGCCATACTTGCGTTTCTTGTCATTGCATCAGTTATAAAGTCAGGCAACACTTTTTGATAAAATACAGCTGTAAAACTGTAGGAGACAGCTCAATTAGCGGTTGATAATTCATCAAAAGTGTCTCTGAAGTTTCTTATTATTTTCAAAGCATAATAATCTTAAACAGAGGAAAATTTGCATTAAAAGAAATTTAACCCAGTTATAATGGGTGTCACACATGAAATACCTGGAAAAGTAAACATTACCAGATGTCCCACCAGTGGGACGATAGATCAGAGCTTTGCGTTCTGATTTTGTCACCTGCAGTGCAAGTTCCCGAACTCAGCCGTGCACAGATTTTGAAGGCGCCCGGAAATAATTATTTTTGGCTTGAAAATGTATTGTCGCAAGTAGGTTAAGACGGTCGTTATGCATAGGGGCAAAGGGTCTTCCAAGTTTTTTTTTATCATATTCAAAACAGAATTATCTTCAAAATTGTGTAAATTTGCATTATAATTTTAAAGACAGTCCACATCCTCACACATCCATTTTCTATAAGTTAGCAAGACGTACAAATAAAGGAGGGTATCTTGCCCCTGTATAGGAAATAAATAGAAGGTATGAAAAGTTAGGTTGGGTGTTTCGGTTTCCACGATATCCTGGTTTGGGGTCTGGAGGGTGCGTCAGTCTCTATAACAATTATCACCCTCAGAAAAGGAAAAAATCTGCAGACATGAATGATAATGCCACAAATAAAGAAGAGTCTCACGGAAGGTGTCACTCATAGCCTCAGTCCACATGGTCCTCCCAAATTTCAGCTCTAATTGTTACTGATAGTGATGCGCCCACACCCACACAAAATAAATGTTTTTCAACAGGAAATCTATTAAATCCATTAAATCTTGGTGTGGTTTCTTTTGAGAATGAATCGAGTAGTCTGAGTACCATTTCTCCATTAATTATTTTTTGTAATAGTTTTATGCCTTTTTGGGTTATTTTTCCAATTATGACAATTGGGACTTCCCAGACAATATTCATATCAGATTTATTCTCATGTAACGAGAATCTGATGATCATATCCGTAGCAATCACAGCCGACGATCTTGATGTGTTAAGTAACGATAGCAGGGGAGGGCAAGGAGTATATCAGGAAAATTATGGGGTAAAACAGGCTTAAATTAGAATAGCAACCAGACATGCGTAAAACAAACAAAAAACGCAAAAAACCGGCTAACGAAACGCTACGAACATGCCCACCTCCTTTGAAAGTTTATGCATCGATGCGCCTAAATTCGGAAAAGCTCTATGGAATTAAACCCTTCTCCCCCCCCCCCAAAAAAAAACCCTGTCATGCCCCATAACCCAACTTAACCAACTTGCGGTACCATGACTAAGTATGCCCGTGGGGAGAGGTGATGGGGGGGCTATGTCCCCCAACACCCCCTGGGATACATTCTCTTCACCTCCGTATGTATGGCAAGACAGAGCTACATCCATACTGTAAACAATAAACTAAATACCTATATATAATGAAAGAACAAACTGTTAATTTGGGTTACTTGATGGCCTTAGAAATCAAACTGTGATAGTTATTAAGGTCTTTTTCCTTCCTTGCCACTGTATAGTCTTAAAAATAACCCAGAATCAACGCAGCACCGAAAACAAAGACGTTTCTCACCGGCCTTCTGTCAACGAATGGCCGGGAATCCTTCAGTCAAAGCAGCTGGAAATGCGCAGAAGGTTCTTCAGACCGATTCTCGTAAAACACTGTAAAATGAATCTTAAGACACAAATGAGGTATAGCAACATAATAAAGGCCTTTGGAAGCATAAATGTTCAACCGCAGACACTGATGATTAGCAAAATATCATTTTGGCAATTGTATAGTAACATGTACTACTTTGCACATCGCAGTAATGAGGTTCTGTGGTCAGTTCAATGTTTACTCTCGACATGAAAATAAGATGATCGCTTTAGCCAAAACTGGGCTCTCACCTCTATTCATGTTTTCTTCTATTGCCATAGAAGAAAAGTGTCTTGGTTTGTTTTGTTCTCATTTTATCTAGATTTCATTACCCAACTCGGAAAATCTGTACGGTATGGCCGCTCTAAGTTTGGGCAAATTGATGATATTCTTGTAGAGGACAAAAAATAATAGAGGTTGGTACAAGAAATAATCTGCAGACAACTCACGACCAATCAGGAGGTGGCAGTTTAGCAGAGATTTATAATTGCTCATTAAAGTTCAAGTATAATATTCCATATACCATATCATAAAACTGCACATGACTATCGACTAACGTTTCATATATATTCTTGTCTCAGGTCTATTTTATATTGAAATGTGCATTTTGATCCTCAATTTTGGCTAACTCATTAATATCTTTAATTATCAAATGACTCAAATACAGTTGATACTTAACACACGCACATTTCTGGCTACATCGGTGACTTGCCTCATTCTCCTCATGGATGTGTGTCATTCATGGTTGCTTGACTTTTCTTTCGAAATTTAATGGAAAAACAGAGATCATAAAGTTTTTACAGATTCATGGAATCATCTTAAATGAAAGAAAGTATGAAAAGTGCAGTGCAATTTTCTGAACTGTTTAAGCTCTATCTTGCCGTACATACCAAGGTGAAGAGAATGTTTCCTGGGAGGTGTTGGGGGGCGGAGCCCCCATCAACCCTCCCCTCGGGCAGTGCCTGAAAGGCATGTCCAGTCACCGCAACTTGGACAGTGGAGTAAATTGGTAGAGGTTACAGACACGGACGCGCGTAGAGGGAAATGGACACCGCCATCTTATAGAGCGGGAAAAATATAAGGGGATAGTGTATAGTTTAAGATTATAGTCACCGCTAAATGACAAAAATATAACGCGCGCCCTCCTTTCAAATTCGAAGTCGATGAGCTTGTTTACCTTGGGAGGAAAAGCACGACACTGACCCACGAACTAGTCCGTGTATCATTACGAGCTTGTCAGAACGATATTTGGCTAATTGTCTGTGTCTGCTGGTACGCATTTATACCTTTAAAGTCTTTTAGTAATGTTATTATATTTCATTTGCATATTTTTAGATTTATCTACATCCTCATATCGAATCCTGCGCATCGAGTGTTTCACACTTTCTTGCGCCAGCCACAGGTTGACAGCTCACCATACGCTCATTTCGAGATTGAAAGCCGGTGAGAAATGTTGCGTTTCCAGTGTTGTGTTGATTCTGGGTTCTTTTTAAGACCTTTACAGTAGCATCGAAGAATAATTAGACTTCAGTAACCATCCCAGTTTTATATCCGAGCCCATCCAGAGCTCCAAAGGACAAAAAAGGTGATTAAAATCGAAGCAATACCAACAGTACAAAGAAACAAAAGTTTCACGTTTCCGGATATAAAGGTATTTGGTTTATTATTTTACGGTGTGAATGCAGCTCTGTCTTGCCGTACATACCGTGTTGGAGAGAATGTGTCCTGGGGGGTGTTGGGGGGCTTGCCCGCCATCAACCCTCCTCTCGGGCATTCGGGCACGCCTAGTCACGGCAATTTATATTGATATATTAGGTTGGTTTTTTGGTCAATACGTTTTTGGGGGTTGGAACGTGTGAATTCCCGTAGAGTTTTACTGAAATGTGGGTAGGGTTCCTGTAGTTTTTTATTTATATTTCGCGTCAGTCCATAAACTTTCAAAGATGTCGGTTACATCCGTAGAGTTTCACTGGCCGATTTTAAGCGCTTTTTGTGCTAATTTTACGCATTTTTGATTGTTATTCTTCTTATTTAAGCTTGTTTTACCCCATAATTTCCCTGATATACTTCATGCCCTCCCCTACTAACGGGACTATCAAATCAAGATTGTCGATGGAGAAATGGTACTCGATCTCCTGAATGATTCATTCTCAAAAGAAACAACACCAAAAATCATTGAAATCATAGGATTTCATGCAGAAAAACATCATTTTTTTCGACAGTCTCTGAGAGGGTGCGTCGCTCTCTGTAACAATTACCAGTAAATTTTGTGTTGGTTACTGTGTGCACTTGCGCTTTTGTATTCAAATATGGTGGCATAATCAGACACTCATTTCGGAAAAGTCATATTTCATTGCATGCATAATTAACTTCAGTCATTTACTGACACTGAAATCAAGCTGGGCCCACTCTTTATCCCCCCCAAACTCCTGGTTCCCCACGTGTCCCCCAAGATTGTTGGGTGGAGTTGGGGACTTAGTCTCTGGTGGGTGCGTCTGTACTGTAAAGAAATACCCTGATTTACATTAGGGTATTTCTTACCAAGAGCAACCCACCCTTCAGAGACTCCCAAAACCAGGGGTCAATTGAACCTAAAAACTAACCTATCATTTCCTGCCTTCTATTTAAACCCTAGACATGGGGGGACCCCCTTATGCCCCTTTTATAAGCACTTTGTGCAAACTTATAGAAAAGGGACATTAAAACTCCGACTGTGAGGGTGTTCTGGGCTTTGTCTACGAATGGTGCTATGTAGTGAAGTCATTTAGCAGTAAATATGCGACTGCTGCAACTGTAGCTTCGTTGCTTAGGACTATATTCCTCTTGCTCTGTAAGACGGCAGGGTCCGTTTCCCTCCATGTCCTGCGTCTCTGCTAACAGACCTACTTTTGGAAACCTGCAACAAGCAACCCTCTCCTTGGAAGACGGAAAACACGGGAAATGGAGGTAACCCTTGTGGATTGCAACACGAAATCTTACAGATTATCCCTAACCCTCTGTAAGCTTGCGGAAAACGATATAACTAAAATGAGCGAAACAACCCTAATCGTCCTCATCGCAGGAACCGACGTCCATCACGTACACACGTACTCATGACAAAACCGAAAGCTTTTTCACTTTCACCATAAATGGACACTTCCTTGCTTCAAAGTAACTAATTTCGTAACTTACGGCGATTCCTGAAGTGGACGAGGCCGAGTTACTTGCCAAAGACAAAACACTCACCGGCCGTGACGCAATCCTATCGAACCTGCAGACGGATGTTATTTTCCACTCTTACCACCTCCATTTCCTTCAACAAAACCTCTCCCATTTTCCACTCGCTTTACACCCATCCCTAAGGGCAACCGCAGCTGCCCCCGGAAACTTCCCGACCCCTAAACCCCCGAAAAAGAAGGCAAAACGGGAGCAGGAAGGCAACTCACCCAAGATGGCCTCCGGAGTGCGATCAGCTGGCGACGAGCGGCGGCCGTGACGACACGAGACAAAGTCGCCTCGCGATGCGCAGCGCCGAGGGGGGGGGGGGGGGGGGCTCTCTCTTTCTATTTTCCTTTCATGTGAATCGATTTTCATGAACGCGAGGTACCTTTCTTCTTGAAAAAATGATTTTACGATCAATCTGCATCATTTTTCGGTATTGTTATTATTGAATCCTTTTATTTCATTTTACAAGACGTGAAGAAAATGGCCACCAAATTATTCTCATTACTCTCACGCATTCTTCTTGCTTTAACAATTCTTTCTACTCCTTGCGATTGCTCCAACTACTATCTCCACTACTGCTAATTGAATTTCTAATCTTCTTTTTCTTTGTTATATCTATCCTTTAATCATTATCATTGTGTGGAGTGTGTGAGGGAAGTAGGGAGGGAGGGAGGGAGGGGAGAGAGAGAGAGAGAGAGAGAGAGAGAGAGAGAGAGAGAGAGAGAGAGAGAGAGAGAGAGAGAGAGAGAGAGAGAGAGAGAGAGAGAGAGAGAGAGAGAGAGAGAGAGAGAGAGAGAGAGAGAGAGAGAGAGAGAGAGAGAGAGAGAGAGAGAGAGAGAGAGAGAGAGAGAGAGAGAGAGAGAGAGAGAGAGAGAGAGAAGAGAGAGAGAGAGAGAGAGAGTGAGTGAGTGAGTGAGTGAGAGTGAGTGAGTGAGTGAGTGAGTGAGGAGAGAGAGAGAGAGAGAGAGAGAGAGAGAGAGAGAGAGAGAGAGAGAGAGAGAGAGAGAGAGAGAGAGAGAGAGAGAGTGAGAGAGAGAGAGAGAGAGAGAGAGAGAGAGAGAGAGAGGAGAGAGAGAGAGAAAGGAGAAAGAGAGAAAGAAAGGCACTCTCTGAAAACTACAGGCCTATCTCACTCCTCTTCATCATAGGCAAAATCTATGAAAAAATTCTGGTGAACAGAATGTCAAGTTTCTTTGACAGCAACCACCTACTCAGTAGCAAGCAGTTTGGCTTTAGATCAAAGAGATCAGCGTCCGACCTACTACTACAGTTAATCACCAGCTGGAACAAATCCCTTGATGCTGGCAAAGAAAGAAACTTACGTCGTTTCCCTGGATATCGCAGGTGCCTTCGCCAGAGTAAGGCACAAAGGCATTATTTCAAAACTAAAAAGCTTTGGCATTGATGGTGACCTCCTGAAGATGATTAAAGATTAGCTACGATGAAGAACTCTCCAAGTAGTGGTAAAAGGCTACACCTCAAGTGAATACCCAATTAGTGCAAGTGTTCCGCAGAGCAGCGTCATTGACCCGCTCTTATGGAACGTCTATTTCAATGACATTCTACATCTGATCCCAGAAACCCATGCATATGCTGACGACTACACGTTATCATTTACATGTGAAAAGCATGAACGCACTGCCACAGCTGAACATATTAATAATGTGTTTTCACTCATCACTTCGTGGGGCCGACGATGGCAGGTCACACTCGCACCAGATAAAACCCAGGTCATGTTAATTTCCCGTCGACAGAGTACATTAACCCCCTCCATTAGTGTTGATGGGAAAACACTCGATCTGACGAAAGAAATAAACATCCTTGGATAGCAATTTGATAATCAGCTGACATTCACTAGTCACGTAAAAGATGTGGCCAAAAGAGCAGCTCGTAAACTGGCATGCGTACGTCGACTATCCCATCTTCTAGACAGCAGAGGTTGCTGCATGCTGTACAACTCCCAAGTTCGCTCCCTGATGGAATATTCCCCTCTGGTATGGTCGTCCTGCCCGCCGTCCTTCCTTACCTTACTCGACAGAGTATAAGGCCGCCTTGTGGAATTCAAGATGCGGGAAAATGATCGCCCGGTCTATTTCCAGTCTCTCCAGCACCGCAGGGACGTGGCGGCGTTGTATGTGTTCTACTAGGTCCCAACAACACAGCCGGCCCTTTAACACGACTTCAGCCCGAGGTTCCCTCAACTTACAACACAAGGAACAGCCACAGCCGAAGTCACAAACTTCACGTTCCCTTCGCGAGAACAGAGACCTTTTTACGCACATTTCTGCCGAAGTATTCCAGAATGTGGAATCAGCTGGTGCGAGAGACGGATTTGCAACTTTCAACCTCATTCCAACAGTTCAAAACAGCAGTACACCTGTGGAGGCTGCAGTATGATTTCGGATAACTTTTTAGTGTGATTTTAGCTAGTTTTTTATTTCTGTTTTATAAGTTCATGGGTCATGCTAAAGATAACTTTAGCTTTATCACTAAATGTTTTAGCAGAAAAGCGACCCAAAATTGGTAATGACAGTGTATTAAACTGTAATAAAGTTAAAGAGAGAGAGAGAGAGAGAGAGAGAGAGAGAGAGAGAGAGAGAGAGAGAGAGAGAGAGAGAGAGAGAGAGAGAGAGAGAGAAGAGAGAGACAGACAGACAGACAGAGACAGAGAGATAGGGAGGAGAGACAGAGGAGAGAGAGAGAAGGAGAGAGAGAGAGAGAGAGAGAGAGAGAGAGAGAGAGAGAGAGAGAGAGAGAGAGAGAGAGAGAGAGAGAGAGAGAGAGAGAGAGAGAGAGAGAGAGAGAGAGAGAGAGAGAGGGAGAGAGAGAGAGAGAAATGAGATAGAAGGGGAGAGGGAGGAGAGAAAGAATGAGGGAGAGACAAAATATGTTAGATGCCAAAGGTCGTAGAGGGTAGAGTAAACGGAGTGTAAAGGCCTTTCAGGACTGACACAAAGCCAGCCTTTCATCTTTTCAACATAGATCTCACAATAGGATGTGGGATGGAGAGGAGAATGAAAGGAGAAAAAAAGACCATGCAAAATTGGTTGAGATGATTGATGAGGTCCAAAGTAAGGGCGATCCCATACCTTGGTCCTCATTCTCTATCTCCTTAGCCCTTCACAACAAAACCGAGCAAGGGATTGGGGGGTGATGGGGATCTATTTGTAGATGACGGTTATTTCCAAGTATTTGGAGTATTATTTGTTTACAAAAGCTGAAATCCACTGGAGTACAGGGGTGTAATCAATAGGTTATTATAACTATAAAGTATTTCGGCATTACTTTAACATTACAGTTGCTGCCTCTATCCACGTATTTATTTGTTTATTGAAAAAAATTCTACTGCATCAACATCTAAGGTCATCATTAACAGCATATACAAAATATAGCAATAAAGTGAGGCTTGGGGGTGAAGACCGCAGGTAAGGAAAGGTCATATAGCATTATGACAAAGTATTGTGGCAAAAAGGTAAAAGATAAATGAACAATTAGGACAAAATATGTTAAATGTCAGGTTGTTGAGTGCTATAGGTTAGTATGGTTGTGAAAAGGGTAAAGAGGGAATAGCAAACTGAGTATGAAGGCCCGTTCAGGACTGACACAAAGCCAGGTAAAGTATCCTTACAGCACTGCTCTCCCACTTTAAGATGTGGACAGAATGGTTAATGGTTAAAAGCAAAATAAATGTGTTAGACATCTGAGGTCATATAGCACTATAGGAAGGTATAGTAAAGGGTGATGTCAGGTGTTAGTTGCTATGCGTCATCTTGAGTAATGTTGAAAGGTTGAAGATGGGTAAGGGGGTTGATTAGGGAAAGGGTTATGGTGGTTAAGGTAAGGGAATTAGATCAAGTGAAGGATATTTATGCGTCTGAGGAAGAACAGGTTGTCAGGGCAGAAGTTGTGGGATTCTGTAAGGATGTCTGATATGTTGGGAGGTCGGTGAAGGGAGGATAGGTGTGGGAAAGCAGAGGTACGTGCTGTATTAAAGCATGGACAGGACAACAGAATGTGTGGAACTGAAAGAGGGACATTACATAGAGGATATAGAGGTGGGTCAAAACGTGACATTAGATAGGCATGTGTTATGCGGGTGTGGCCAATACGTAAGCGTGCGAGAGCCATCTCCCAACGTCTGTTCTTGTGAAATGGAGCTGACCAAGAGGAGACCGATGGTTTTACAGTATGTAATTTATTATTGTGGAGGCTTGACAAGAAAGATTGCCATAGGGTATACAAGAAAGTTTTAAAGTGGGGGTAATAATCCGTAGCTGGAATATGTGAGAAGTGTGGTTGAGGTGATGCAGACATAGTGGCATAGCATGCGACGTATCTGCCTGTTCATTGCTAGGGATTCCAACATGGCTGGGCACTCAGCAAAATCTGACAGATTTATGGCGTGTGGACAGATAGAACAACCAGTTCTAGATCTTACAGACAAGGGGATTGGTCAAGTGCATAGACTTTATGAGGGTTAATGAGTTATGGGAGTCAGTAAAAATAGTGAAAGAGGAAGAAGGGAGTAAGTATATGCATCTTGAAGCAAAAAGGAGTGCATACAGTTCTGTCTGTAGTAAGGACACTAGATTCAGGAGGGGGGATGTATTTGAAAGTGCAATTTGGGAAGGTTACTGCAACTCCAGCTCCTGAGGTGCATTTGGAACCATCAATGTAAACATGAATGCTGGAGGAATGAATGGAGAGATGGTCAAGGAAATGAGTGAGAAGGATAGAGGGGGGGATATCTGATTTTGGTGGGTCAGGGAAAACAGAGGAGCAAATACAGGGGTGAGGTATAAGCCATGGAGGAATGGAATGACCAGAAAATGGGAGAGGTCGGAGATAAGGAAAGGGAGAATGGGAGAGGAGGGTATCCATGTGTACAGAGAAAGGAGTCTGTAAACATAGAGAAGAGGTAAAGGTAGGAAGCAGGGATTGTGGGATAATTTGGCATGGGAAAGTTGGTGAAATTGAGCATAGCATTGGAGAGAGAGGTTGAGGCAGAGTAGAAGATATGGCATCCATAATCTGGAGTGGAGAGGAGAGTTTTGCGATCTGAGCCCCAGAATATGTGGGAAAGAGTTTGTAAGATTTGGAGGCAGCGTTGAGCTTTTTCTTTACTGTACAAGATATGGTCTCGCCAGGACAATTTAGAGTCAAATATAACATCTAGGAATTTGCCAGAAGAACGGTTTTGGAGTGGAGCGTTATGTAAGAAGTGTGGGGGTTGGGGACCTATACGTGAGCGAGAGAAAATATGGACAGAATGAGATGAAGAAGAGAAGGAAAAAGAAAGGTGAAGAAAAGAGCGTGCAAAATTAGTTGAGACGAGGGCTGAGGTCGAAGGCAGGGGTGATCCCCTACATCAACCCTCAGTAGCTGTCTCCTATGCCCCCCTACAACAATGAGCATGAGATTGGTGGGGCCTATATCCATTTGACTCTCTATTTTGTTTACATGGCTATGACTCATTTCACTGTAAGCAGTTTATATTAGTCTTTGCAAGTGTTCAAACACTTCTCTTTGGCTGAATTTTCATCATCTTTGTAACTCTCTTATGACATCAACCAACTTTTTCAGTCATATTTATTTCTTGACTTAGTGCAATAAAATTCTAAATTAATCTAAATTGATATTTGTTATTCTTCAGTATCATTTATTGCCTTATTTCCCCGTATTTGCTGAAGAATCATACTCATCAATATCTAATGATATTTCTTTGCTTAACTGCCTATAAAAGTTAATACACTCTTTCTAGTAGTTCTGTTATGAGAAAAGAAAAGAGAAAACATATTTCTTCACACAATACTGAGCATATAAAAAGGAATTCTTGTTTTTTTATTTGTACCAACATTCACCATACCATCTATACATTGGCAAGGTAAATGAAAATCACAATATTGATCCGGAATGATTTAATATTCACTGAAATCATCAATGGTCAAACCAGAATTCACATTTAGTCATTCACAATAGATTTTTAAAAATGGACAAACTTTAGCACAATCTAATCTCCATATCTCAAACTTCATGTGATTGTATTATTTTTAATGTGATAATTTGTGCAACAATCATAATTAATTCAAATCCTTAAAGGACATGCCATCCAATGAAGATGTGACAAATTTGTGTCTAAACAATCACTTCTATCTAATTCATTGCAAATTGCACAAAAAATTAGTTGTATTTTTGGAATTTACTTATCAAAATCCACATTGTTGAACACTGGTAAAGTTTACATAGTATCTTCACCTAAACATGCCTAAATATAGGACACATGTCCCCTTTAGGATAAAGATGTCTAGACCTTCTGTCTCAAGTGTAATTAGTCACTGAAGCCAAAAAATAAAACAAATGCTTAAAAAGACAGAAACCAATAATTTTACTCAATATCTAGAAATCTGTGATGTGGACTTCTAAGTACTGAGATCTCAAACACAGTGTGGAAATAAAGACCTTTTTCCACAAAATCATACCTTGTGCATAAGATACCATGAATATTAAATAGGTGAAACACATAAATAAATAAATAGTTAATTAAGATACATAAATAAATATTTGGTACTGAATAATACATACTTAAGATTGAATACAAATATTTTCACATTTGTTTTTGGTCTGAATACTTAAATACTTAAGTTTATGATTCCAATATCCATACACTTCTTGGGTAGTACATAACACTGAAATATAAGAAAAGGAGAGGGGAGAGAGGAGGGGAAAGAGAGAGAGAGAGAGAGAGAGAGAGAGAGAGAGAGAGAGAGAGAGAGATGAGAGAGAGAGAGAGAGAGAGAGAGAGAGAGAGAGAGAGAGAGAGAGAGAGAGAGAGAGAGAGAGAGAGAGAGAGAGAGAGAGTGAGAGAGAGAGAGAGAGAGAGTGAGAGAGAGAGAGAGAGAGAGAGAGAGAGTGAGAGAGAGAGAGAGAGAGAGAGAGAGAGAGAGAGAGAGAGAGAGAGAGAGAGAGAGAGAGAGAGAGAGAGAGAGAGAGAGAGAGAGAGAGAGAGAGAGAGAGAGAGAGAGAGAGAGAGAATGCAAAATATAAAAAGTAGAAAATATTCCCATAAAACACTTTCAAAGTCACAGTCATTACAATCACAAGCCACTGCATAATCAGTGGAAAAATAGACATAATAAAAATCAAAGTGTAAGTAGAAACCATGTACTAAGTGAGTGAACTGGATTTCCATTTCCTGCATATTAGCCCCAAAGTGTCAGGTGAACTGTGCTGTCATGCACATAATCTGGATCAAGAAAAAAAAGGTACCAGAAAGAAAATGGTCGTGGACCTTGTCAAAATTGTTAATAATGTGTTACTACACCTTAAATCTGTAAAAATAAAAGAAAATCTGTATTTTTTTTTTACCAATTCACAGATACAAGGAAGCAGGCTCATACAGATACACAGGCACACACACACTTACACAATTTTCCTAGTCTTCAAACAACTGATCTATGATTGATAGCACAACTCAGGCCTAATATGAAATATGTAGTAATAATGGCCCCTTTTGGAGTGCCAAATGGGGATTTACTAAAAAGAGAGCACCACTTAAATCAACAGGCAAACAAAAAGAATCAGAACCACAACTTATTCTTCACCTTTTTACAAGTGTAATAATTTCATTATACAAAGCTGCTGAGGAGGTAATAATACATATTTTATGTTAATATTAAGTAAAATGATGTGGATGACACAGTGCCAAGCCATCCTTGTCAGACGGTAGAAATTGATGCACTGGAAATGGCCTTAGAATACAAATGCCAGACTTTAATTCATGGGTAAATAAGT
>NW_020868889.1:269856-274856 GCF_003789085.1 Penaeus vannamei
ACCTCATCAATCCCCAAGCTTGAGGCAGCCATCACAATACACTGGTCAAAAACAGCAACAGAAATCAGGCAAAATGCTAGGCTATTCACGAAAAAAAGCACGTAGCAATTCTGCTCACTGTCACTGCCCACAAGTAATTGAGTGATATCTGAAACCGCCAATGTAGAGTCAGATGAGAAATCTATCAGCTGACAGGGCGCCTAAGATTATAGGTCGATTTGCATGATATTAGAGGGTTATTATCGAAAAACGTCAAAAATCTTGGCGCGGTCCCTCTCGTGCCAAGATTTCTGACATGCACTGTATATATATATATATATATATATATATATATATATAATATATATATATATATATATTATATATATATATATATATATAATATATATACAATACATACATATATATATATATATATATATATATATATATATATATATATATATATATATATATATATATATTATATATATATATATATATATATATATATATATACATATATCATATATGCACATTTAACGCATATATATAACACATAGATAGATAAGTATACAAATATATATATATGTATTTAGATAGATATTTTTTTCTGAACATAAAGGGTAATACATAACACAATCAAACAGAAAAGGACTAGCATTTCCACTGCATAGCACTAAACAGAAGAGGAAAGGATATATTGCTACTTCATCAGTGACAACTTTCTTCCTCTCGTTAGAGTCAAAGGCATATGGCACACTTGCATGGAAAATGGCCATCATTCTCTAAGGTTAAATGAGTCTTACTCTAAGGTGAATGGTGAAGATGTTGTCATAATTTACAAATATCAAAATCCTTTTAAAAATCAAAAAACTCCATCATGTACAGCTATTGCCATCAAAAGAAAAGCAAAAACGCTCAAATTGCGCATTGCTCTGAGTGAATCATTTGGCACAAAAAAGGGGGTGATGATGTTCGTGATATGATGAATTTCATGGCAAATGCATATAAAGATGAAGGATGTCACAAGAACATTAGCAACTGGATATGATGGTATCAGTACCAAAACACCATGGGTGTCGGCAGCAAGCCATATGTGGTACTGACAGACAAACAGCTCCAAGGAGATGCGGCCAAACCAGGCGAAGAATGAGGAATAGCGGGTGCGAAGTATACCAATCATATTTCGAAGAATGATGTAGCCAGTGATCTGGAATGAAAATTATCAGTTAACAGCCATTCTGGTAGGAAAGTCAATCACTGGCATTATGTATATATATGCATATATCATGCACAATTCAGTACATGACAATATTTACACTGGCTGCCAATGACAGGAATGCTTTTGAATACCTTTATAATATTAGATATAAAACAAAAGATCTTGTAAAATCTTCAACCTTTAAAACCATGATATTGCCAGTATTGCTAGATAATATTTATGAATACTATGCAGCAATAAATACTCTCTTTCTGTGACAGAAGTGACACCAGTGGAAGGTTTACTAAAATTGGGAAGGAACCAACTGTGCACTTCTCTGGTGCCTGTTTTGTACTTTAATATCTTGTACAACAACTTAAGTTTTGTTATAAGAAAGTAGAATGTGGCAGACACATTTCAATGGAAAGATATAACATTTTGGCTGCTTTAAACAAATATCTGAAACTCATTAGCAAAAAAGGAAAGGGTAGACAAGTGAGTTAGGAAAGACTAGTGATTGACTTCTTGGTGATCAGCATTTTTGGAGTCATCTATGTGTAGCCAATCAATAAACAAAAAGACACAATGGACATGGCATGTACTCTTGCCACTATGGCAACAATGGAATAAAATCATTTACAATTTTTAGTGGATTGAACAATATATATAAACCAATCAGATACAGGGATCAATTCAAGTCTTTTTGTGCAAATCCGAAATAAGGTGACCATCTACAGAGGTAGAATAGATGTATAATCTGGGGAGCTACTTATGAAAGGGAAAGATTCTGACTGCAGGTAAATAATGGTGAAAAAATGTCAGGCACTTGCATGAATATAAAGCTGAATGCAAATTCCTCTTCACTAACACCTGCTGATCATGAAATACATCACATGGCACAGAAACTAAGAACAGAGTGTAGAAATGATTAATATTCCAGTTAATGTTAACATTAATGGTTGAAACAAATCAATATGCTAGACAGCTAAGATCATATAGCACTATGGTAAAGTATTGTTGTGAAAAGGGTAAAACAAACAGTGTTAAATGTCAAAGTTTATAGTGTAATAGGATAGTATGATAGGGAAATGGGTAAATACAGGGTTCAAATTAAGTAAATTGGAGATTAATAAAGGGAAGGGTTAACCCATTCACGCTGGTATATTTTGAGCTTCCCCGGAGTCTGTCCACCCGCTGGCTGCGGCCCGCTGCTGCGTCGGAGCGTGAGCCCCGATACAGCATCACACTGGCGGGACGCCCGGCAATGTTTATTTTTTCGGGGGTCTCATATATGGGACACCCGTCGCTAATGGGTTAAGGGTATAGGGCACTTGGATGGAATAGGGTGTATCTGTTGCTGGGGAAGCTATAGTAACATTGCTTTAAGGAAGTGATAAAAGAGCTCTTATGAAAAAATCAACAGGTAATACCGGTAGCGATGGCTGTTTGAGAAGTATCAGGAGAGTCAGGGGGATGAGATAAGGGGACTAGGGAAGGGGCTGAAGTATCAGGAAGAACATCAGGAGGGGAGAAATCTGGAAAAGGACACTGTTGTGACAGAAGGGATTCAAGTGAGTATCCAGGTGGAAGAGATAAGGAGAATGGAGAACAAAAAGGGAATGGGGTACATGAAAGAGGAGTGGATGGGGATTGTTGGGAAAGAGTAGGAGAAAGAGGGGGAGGGGGAACTTGCAGGGGAGGAGGATGGATATTGGCAAATACTTTGAATGTACAGGAACTAGGAATAGAGGGATAAGAGGGTGAATGAGGGAGCAGAATATTTTTTTGTGTCATGTCTAGGAATTTTTGAATGTCTTCAAGATTTTCTGGAGGGTATTTGGGTAGGGAGATGAAAACAAAGGATCTCTTGTGAGTAGAAGAGGGGATAGATGTTCGAGGAGCAGAGGAAAAGGAAGGTGTAGGAGATGGTGTGGAAGGCGAAGATGGAGTAGAACATTTAGGTTGTCTCGTGCAACATGTAAAGTGAGTGGGAGGAAGTGGTAGAGATTAGAGTATCTGGATTTAGTGTGGGAGAGGGATTTGACTGGGGGGGATGCAGAAACATCTAGTGGAGAAAGGGGGGAGGGGGGTGCACAGCAAACTGTTTTGGAATAGGTAGAGAGAGAAAAACCTTGTCGTCGTGCTTCCTGCCTAGTCTCACGTAGAGCGAGGCCTAGTTTGAATCTGAGAACTGCTACCTCACATTCAAGCTTGTGCTGACCTCTGGGAGGAAGAGTGCAGCACTGTACTGCTACTGCATCATAGTTAGCCAGGCAAATGAGTAGGTTATTTCAGTCTGACCAGTTCTTGTCATATATGGGACAACCAGTCTGGGGGATACAAGCAGTTCCAGTGCAAGTATTAAGAAAGAAAGTGCAGGTTCAGCAGGAATGGGTTTACCAGTAAGGTCAGTTAGGGTAAATAGTGCACAAGCTAGGGATTCTGATGTAACTGTGACTAAGTGTAAACAATCAGAGCGACTGCTAAAGGTAGCTCTGCATACTTATTTTTGGAGGCACTGTTGAAAGGTATTCTCAAAGTAGGGGGCCGTGGAGGGAATCACAAAGAATCGATGCCACTTGGCTGGGACAAAGAGAGTACTCAAGAGGTTTGAGAGGCAGAGGCAGTAGAAGGATGAGGGTGGGAGGAAGAGAGGGGGTGTGGAGTGGAGTAGTTGGGGGGGGAGGGGTAATAAGGATGAATAGTAAAAGGGAGGAAGCCACTGAAGAAGACTATGCAGTAGGAGATGGAGAAGAAAGTGTTGGGAGAGGAAGGGATCCATTCTGGAGGTTGAGTAATAACCTGGGTGAGTGGCTCTGAATGGATAGAGTTGTGAGCAAATGTTGAGGAGGTAATAGAATCAGTGGTTAAAGCTGTGGTCAAAGCTGTGGGGCAGGGGTCAAAAAAACATTAAAATTGAATTCAGATAAGCTAGTTGATATAGGGGTAAGCCTTAATGCCCCCATTAAGGATAAAGAATCTTCACTATTGGCCATGGTGAGCCTGAAAGAATGAGGTAAAGAAATGGTCTACTCCTCAGGGTCCCTATAAGGGGTACGGGCTAAGCAATTAACCAAGGGAATACCATGCCCATGGCTCACAGAGGCCATTCATGACTGACATAAAGCCAGCCTTTCATCCTTTCAGCACAGCTTTCACACCTTAGGAACAGAAGAGGACGACGAAGATACAGAAGAGGAAAGGAGGAGAACAAAAGACCAAGTAAAATTTGTTGAGGCAAGGGCTGAAGCCCAAGGTAGGGGCAATCCCTACATTGAGCTCCAGTGTATGTTTCCTAAGTCCCCCCACAACAATAAGCAAGATATGGGAGGGAATATTCCTTTTAACCCATTCACACCTGTACATTTTGAAGCCAAAAATAAAATATTCCGCTACAAAATCGGTGGGCGGACCTTCCCTGGAGTCTGTCCGCCCGCCGCCTGCGGCCCGCTGCTGCGTCAGAGCGTGAACCCTGATACAGCGTCACACTGGCGGGACGCCCAGCAATGTTTATTTTTATGGGTGTTTCATATATCGGACACCCGTCGCTAATGGGTTCAACTATTGTGAATTTATACATGACTTGTACAGTAAGACCTTAAATTTGGAATGTTCCTATTTGGTGATCTTAACCAACTGATATCCTGCATTACATCTGGTAACTATTATTTCAACTGATTTAGACAGTCTCCTCCTCCACTGTCTGCTAAATAGATCAAGTCACACAAAATGCATGCTGAAGTACATCACAGTAAGCAAACACTATTTCATATCAACACGTGATGGCATGCCATTCATCTCACATATGAGGTGTTCA
>NW_020868889.1:284856-289677 GCF_003789085.1 Penaeus vannamei
TTCTGAATTATCTTCATCCTTGTTATGCAAATTCCTAAAGTATGAAAAAATAGAGCTGGAGGAGGATGTATGTGTAATTTCATTAAGATCTAACAAAACAGCTGAAAAGCATTTGTTTACAAACACATGACAAATGTGCTACATCAACTTTCTGCACACCTGAATGCATAACCCGAAAATAAATTTTCAGTTACTGAATGATCTTTTAACCCATTCACGCCGATATATTTTGAAGCCAAAAATAAAATATTCCGGGTGGCTACAAAATCGGGGGGCGGAGCTTCCCCAGAGTCTGTCCACCCGCCGGCCGCAGCCCACTGCTGTGTCGGAGTGCAAGCCCTGATATAGCATCACACTGGCGGGACGCTCGGCAATGTTTATATTTTCGGGTGTCTCATATATGGGACACCTGTCGCTAATGGGTTAATGTAGTTGAAGTGTTTTTTTTCTCTCTCTACAACTGTATGTAATATAATTTTCTTAACCCAATGCCATCAGGTGGCATGACTTTCATGCCATAGTTTTATTGGTCTTCCCTCTGAATGCCATGGAATGTGTCACTTCAATGATCTTGCTTCTAAGGGCATAATGCCATATAATAAGCTCATATCTTTACCTTAGATTTGTTTTCTTTTTTTCTTATTGAAAAGAGATGGTGGGGGATTACATCTTTCACGGGATGCAATCATGTGGTTTGCAAGGCTGCATTATGATCAGAAAATCTTTTGATATGGTATTGGATACCAAAGCCACTCCCCTAAACACGTCCCAACCCTTTGACCACAATTATTCTGAACTGTTATTCAATGATATGACTACAGTCTACAGGCTTTGAAAAAAATTCCTGTACTCCTAGGCAATGGATCTATATGCATACAAGCTTGTTTTGCCCAGGAGGTGCTGCCATCTATGCCTATGTAGGCAGGAAAATGACAAGGTGGTGATGAGAGACTGGTTGTTATGAATAAGATAAAGAAGAAGAAGAAGAAAAAGAAGGAGAAAGGAAGAGAGAAAGAAAGAAAATAATTCTCAACACAAAAAGCAATCTTTATGCTCAGATTAGTACTTTCAATTTTTGCTGTTAAGATGAATACAGGGAAATGGCTATGGAAAATATCAAAAGTACAGGAAAGAAAAGAAAGCAAGAAAAACACTACTTTAAGGAACATTGTTTTTCATTTTAGGACTGGCACTAAAGATTCTAAGTTTGACTGTAAAAATGTTCAAAAAGGTATATCCATTAGAAAAATATGGTTTTAACATTTTTCCTCATTCCATTACTCAATCATGCAAGAAGATCCACTGTGAATATGTACATTAGTCATAACAGCAAACCTTTCTTAGCCTGTCATTTTTCTGCCTTCCTGACTAGTGATGCCTCAAGACACAGACATGTTTAGGGACACATATAATTGTGTGAGAACACAATACGTAATAAATAATAGCTTACAATTGCAGCCATGGTGGCCTAAATGGTACAAAAGAGTTAATAATAATATCTGACTAATATTTTGAGTGATAATATTTCCTTCTGAAGTTTACAGGTTTTATTACTTCATAATTATATTTCTCATACACTACTGATTACTTTAATACCAACATATGTAATCTGGAAGTAGAAATTATGGTTGGATTTTCTGTTTTTGTATATTTCTATTTCTGTCAGGGTTGAATCATATTTAAAGATGCATCATGAAATCTTACATATAGTTTGAATAATATATACACATTCAAACTTTGGTTCTATGGACCTCTATTTAATGGATACTGGAAGCAGTGGACAAAATCTGGCTGCTGATGGACTTGTGGTAACACTGAGCATTAGCCACTGCTTCGCAAGCTGACCCCTAATTGGCAGGACCAAAACTTTGTTTACATTAGCATAACCACTCATGTAGTTAATTGCTCCATGTTTTTTCCTCTTTTTTGGTATGTGTGTTTAAGTGGTCTAGTATTCATCCTTTTCTAGAATGATAAGTACAGAACTGTATTGCTGCCACCCTTCTGGGTCTATTCCATGGCAGCAGGTGAACACCAGGTTGGGGCATGGGCCAGGAGCCACACAGAACTGCACACTTGCCACACTATACTTGCAACCACCACATTGGCTTTATCCCACCATGCTAGGCAAACTGCAGGCACACAGCCAAACAGGCCTTGCCACACTATACTTGCAACCACCACACTGGCTTTATCCCACCATGCTAGGCACACAGCCAAACAGGCCTTGCCACACTATACTCATAACCACCATGCCAGCTCAAGCCTGCTGTTCCAAGCCAACAAGTGGGCAGTCCGTGATGGTACAAGCTGTGGCCTGGAAAAAGGGGAGCTTCTTGTATCCTTATAGGATGTCATCAACATGATGAGTAACTAGAGCCTGTTTGGAAAGGAATGAGCTTCATACCTACAACTGGTATAGCTCTCTTGCCCTTTTTCATTACCTGCAGAGTTAATGTACAAATGTAGTTGGCACGGTGTTGCTCACCTGCATGTACATGATGTCAGACCTGCAGATGAAAGTCCATGGAGCTGTGGAGTTTTACACAATTTTCATGGCATTGTTGTGCCTTCAACAAAGTGGCAATCACTACAAACAAAATAAACTTATAACATCCCATGTATTATCTATAATAGCCCTCAACAGGACATTCCTCATTTTACATACAATGCAAACCACATAATGAGCTAATATGAAGTGCGTGCAGTAAGTGAAATTTGATATAACCTTGATTATAAAACTATCACATGTCTATGTTTCTCTGTCTCTGTCTGTCTCTATTTGTCTGTCTGTCTCTCTCTCTCACATATGCATGCATAAATACATTACTTTTCAGAGGATGTAAACCATACAACAATTGTATTCTTACAAATAGAGAAATACTATGTCAGTTTAGCATAGGACTAGTCCTGTAGTGCAAAATGAGACCAGAAAAGGTCGCAGAGCAATGTCCTGTCTGGACCTACGATTTCCCTTCTAGCTGACAACTTGCTTTTGACACAAACCCGGAGACACTGGGTTACTGGTTTAAGACTTCCTACATATATAAGTTGCTTTAGAATGGCTGAAAACTTCTCTGACCATTTAAGAACAAGAATTTGAGGACTCATACTTCAATTATCTACTGCAGTTGAGTTTTCAAGAATAACATTATTGCCTAAGGAAGCTGAAGTAGGTATAATCTGTAACAATTGAATTCTAAAAAAAACTAAAAAGATTGATTTTACTACAATAAAATGAATCACATACCTGAACTGATATCTTAAACACCCTACAGATTTAAAAAGTACATGTGAATTCATATCTCATGCAGAGCTGAAAGAGAATTAAATAAAACTGGGAAAAAATACCTATGGTTGTTCTCACATTACCTTCAGTTTATCAAACAATTTATCCACCTCCTGGTCCATGTATGGCTGCCACAGATACTTAATATTTAGGTGAAGGTTGGTTTCATTGTACTGCATATCATTATGAGGTTTCTCTGGGAACTTGGGTGGACTCACTGCTATCTGAAGAACATAATGTCAGAGATTTTAAAGGGGCCACCCTAGTTTATTTTCATTCAGCTTTATCTCATACATTTTGATAACCTTTGCCAAGATGATTGGTATTAACATTACAAATTCACTGGTACCAAGTTTTAACAAAAATGGTAAAATCCCATCCCTTCAGTCATGACTAAACAACTCAAAAAAGATAATACATCACAAAAATGTAAATAATCTACAGTAAATTCATAATATATATATATATCTTTAACCTGCCCCCCCCCCCCAAAAAAAAAGAAGAAGAAGAAGAAAAGAAAAAACATTATCTTTCCTCTCTCCTCTCAAAATCCTTATTTTGGTAAGGTGTCAAAATGTGTAAAATGTGCCTTTAATTGTAGTTATCAAATTAAATATCTACAATGTGTTAGAAGATAAACAAGTTATGATAAAACTAGAATAAATTCATAGCTTGTTAATACCTTTTTTTTTCCTTAACCCCACCATCCACATGGCTAATGAGATAAAACACAAGTGAAAAAAAAGATAACCTAGATTAGACTATGGCTATATCTGGGACTGGCAGGAACAAAGGAAAAAGAAAAGAAAAAGGAAAGAAGAAGAAGAAAGTCGCAAGGAAGCAGACTGGGATAAATACTTGTGATTGAATATATGAATACATATACACTCCTGTACGTTTTCACAGATGTACGTGCATATACTCAGCAGTTCTTAACCTATGCACCATAACACACAAGTGTGTCTTCATTACTGTCCAAGTTTGTTGCTTAATATTTTGCAGATCTGTATATCTTACCATTGACACTACCATTCTTTCAAGCTGAAACATGTAGAAATGTTTAATCTAACCTAATGGTTTCTATCAATTAGAACTCATTAATTAACTCATTGGAACCCAGTGCTGGGGAAGTCTCATCAAAAACAAAAAATTGGGGTAACAATAACGTGTCATCATAGAAAAATTTGTCTGAGGGACGGACACACACACACACACACACACACACACACACACACACACACACACACACACACACACACACACACACACACACACACACACACACACACACACACACACACACACACACACACACACACACAACACACACACACACACACACACACACACAGAAATAAAATAAAATAAAATAAAAGGAGAAAGAACATTCACAGTGGATATGGATGTTACATACATCATCATAGTACTGGGTCATCTCTAGATGTAGGTACCAAAATGTGTGTAAAATATGAATATGCTCTATCTTGCCAACCAAAGAGTAAACATAATTCAGGCCTGAATGCCTGAAGTAA
>NW_020868889.1:289777-294777 GCF_003789085.1 Penaeus vannamei
AGTAGGGTATATATAGTATATAGTATATAGTGGTGTTATATATAATATATAATAGAATATGTAGAGATGTGTAAATAGGGCACGATAGTTAAAGTAAAGGAGTAGTAGTAAAATATGTATAATGAAAAGACTCAATGAATGTATATTTAAATAATATTATATATACTATATGATACATTATTACATATTATAAAGTAAAATTAATAAAGTAATAGAGACTTAACCTTATATATATATATAATATATATATTATATATATATATATATATACTACTCACTTACTAGTATAATATATTACGAAGTGGCAAAAAACACTCATACCCTAAGGTAGTTGATATACTATGGTAGAGAAAAACACACCTACAATAGGCACAAACTGAAATTTATTGAAGAAGATGAGAAACAGTATTCGAGAATCGTCCTCGATTCCTCTATCGAAGATTTAAATACGAGGAGACGATCCCGAACTTTATAGTCTCACTTTCTTCTAATAAATTTAGTTTGTGCATTTTGTGGATATTATATCAACAATAAATAATATATACACAAGAGAGCAATATGATATTACAATATTATATTATATATATACAATATATATATAATCAAGAAAGTAAGTATATAATAAAAATAGTGGATATGAGGTCTACTCTCTCTTCACAGAGAGGTTTTTACTAAGAAGAAATCTCATCAGATCTCAGCCCAGACCAAGTTTTTTTGTGATATTTACTTAGCGTTAACGCAGATTCCTTGGCATTAATCAGGAACTTGATTTCTTCATGATTATGTCCCATCATCGCATTATCCTTGTTATTACGATGATAATTTCTGATCAGCGGGAGCTTATTGTCCACGGTGTCACGATAAGGGTTATCTCTCCATCACCCTTGGGACCTGATCACCCCCCAATGGGTACGATAATTGTGCCTCTTCTTGACCCGAGAGACTTGTTTGGGACATGTTATAGCACGCGCGATTCCTGAAGCCAGTTTGCGATAATCACAGCGAATGAAAACCTTGTTATAACGGCGTGGAATCAAAGCTCGGGTAATCGGGTGTCGTGGGAGGCCGTTATGAGATTGCAAAGATGAACTGAAAAATTCGAATGCATTAGAGAGGGAAATAAACAAATGCGCGACATACAGGATAAATGAATGAATGAGAAATGAAAACGTAGTGTATAGAATATACACTATCATGTATGCATATGATACTGAGATGAAAAAAACTCGCTAAAATCACTGTAACTGACACACCATAGTAATACTTCATCATCAAAAAGTCTTCATAGTTATCAGACTTCTTCCTAGTGATACATTATACTTTTCCTTCACTGTTCTTTAATAGCAGACTCAACTTTGAAAATCGCTCCGGGAGATTTGCTTACTGGCAACTTAGATCGTGAATATTTTATGAGATGAATAATTTCTCGATTTCAGATCATGAACTTGAGCACAATAAGTATCTCCTCGCTTTGCACTTTCTTTTTTTCGTAGAACATTTCACATCTGTTGCGGTGGAGGAGTCTTAGCACTTTTCTATTTCCAGCAATTAGACTTTCCTTATTACATTACTCCTCTCTTACATTTATTTCATTGTAATCACTGAATGAAGTTGTACCATATCTTTTGCGTAACATTTTTTTTATGCAATTTATAGCTTGCCAGATTATTTGAGTCTTTTTGAGACAATTCCAAACTGACTGCCGCCTTTAAAGTGGATAAAAAAAAACTGTGATACAGTGTTGCACCCAAGATGTAAGCGTGAGCGTGATGAGATAAATATAACACCAGCAAGAACAAAATAGATGACGCTGGGATGGCGTTTCATGACACATACGATATAGGATGTGTGTGTTGTGTTCCGAACCTGCTTTGCTCAAGTATTTCGTTTACACCCACGCCCACACACAAGCACATACACACACACACACACACAACACACGTAACACACGCACACACGCAACAACACACACAACACACACCCACACATCACACACACACACACACACACACACACACACAAACAAACAACACACACACACACACACACAAGCACACACACACACACACACACACCACCACACAAACACATACACACACACACACACACACAAACACGTACACACACACACACGCAAACACACACACACACACACCACACACACGACAACACACACACCCACACACAACACACACACACACACACAAACACAACCACACACACACAGCACCACACACAACACACAGCATACACATACACACACACACACACAACACACACAACCACACACACACACACACACAAACAACACACAACAAACAAACACAAACACACACACACACACAAACACACCCAACACACACAACACACACACATACACACACAACACACACACAACACAAACACACATATATATATATATATAATATACTATATATATATATATATATATACTCACTCTATATATATATAATATAGTATATCAGTATATATGCATGTGTAATAATCTCCCACATAAACATGCGCATTAAACAAACACACATACATATATATATCACACAAGAATTCCTTTCACTGAAATCCATGATACGATTGCATCTTTACATAAAGATTAATAAATATTCATTTCTTTCAACAATTCACTTTAGATTATTCCTTACATTCCTTTGTTTTCTCCAAGACAGCTTCTCGTTGACAAAGCACAGAATGCTCATAAGCTTTAGATAGATATACAATGGTTCACCTTTCCATCTTCGGTTTCTGTCTGTTAGGCTGTCTTTGCACCTGTTCCTCCCCAGTTCCTCTGTTCTGGCTGTCTCTCTCTGTCTGTCTTCTGTCTCTGTCTCTGTCTCTCTGTTTCTCTTCTGTATCTTCCTCCCACTCCCCCCTCCCTCCAACCTCCTCTCTCTCTTCTCTCTCTCCTCTCTCTGTCTGATTGTCTGTCTGTCTCTCTCCCTTTACCTCTCCCTTTGTCTCTTATCAATATCCGAAATAAGAACTAAAGATATCGCCTAACAACAACTTATACTTCACCTCACATCTTTTGTGGAAAAATAAGTCACGCGAAAAGATAAAGCAAATATCATTTATAACATGTAACTGATCATGCTTTTGAGAATCCTCTTTCCAATATCTATTTCTAGACTTTTCTCTCGATCACTGTACATTTTTATCCAGCTTCATCTTAGCCGCTATGAGCATCGTGTTGTGACACGGTTCACTATGTCACCATATAAACTATTTTCACTTAGGCGTTCTTATTCATCTTTTCTGACCTTGATGGCATTTTTTAGCGGTGATCCCTGGTACTGAGGTAAATAAAAGGTTTGTTCCATTTAAATAATTCAATTCATATTGCGTAAGACGGTATTAGAGTAACATTTTTTTCGGTAGCGATCCTGTAACTTATCGAAATGATTATGGACTTGTAGGATGTGATATAGATATCAGAAGTTAATATAATTCTGGCGATATTCTAATCGAAATGTGTCAATTAACAGATAGATAGAGGAGAGAGAGAGAGAGAGAGAGAGAGAGAGAGAGAGAGAGAGAGGAGAGAGAGGAGAGGAGAGAGAGAGAGAGAGAGAAGAGAGAGAAAGATGAGAGAGAGAAAGAGAGAGAGAGAGAGAGAGAGAGAGAGAGAGAGAGAGAGAGAGAGAGAGAGAGAGAGAGAGAGAGAGAGGAGAGAGGCTGGGTGAGAATGCGTGCGAGAGAGAGAGAGAGAGAGAGAGAGACGTCTTCGAGCGAAAACGAGAGAGAAGAGTGCGAAAGAGAGAGTGAGAAAGAGAAAGAGAGAGAGAAAAAAGAACAAGGGGAAATCTCTTTAGTTTGCAACTGAATGTAATTAGCTAAATGAATTCACCCGAACACATTTTATCAGAGGTGATTTATCCTTAATACAAGAACATTACCTTCATTTGCATATAGATGAAGCCTCTGTGTATGTCTTTGTTTGTGAATGAACTCTGGCTTTAAGACAGAGTGCTGAGCCGATGGGAGAGAGAGAGAGAGAGAGAGAGAGAGAGAGAGAGAGAGAGGAGAAGAGAGAGAGAGAGAGAGAGAGATCGAGAGAGAGAGAGAGAGAGAGAAGAGAGAGAAGAGAGAACGACGAGGAGAAGAGAGAAAAGAGAGATATTGACGGATGAGAGAGTAAGAGAAAGAGAGAGAGGAAGAGAGAGAGAAGAGAGCAGTGAAAGAGAAAGAGAGAGTGAGAGAAATAGAGAGTAAGGATGAGAGGAGAGAAAGAGAATGAGAGAGAGTGAAAGAGAAAGAAGAGAGAGAGATGAGGAGAGAGAGACGAGAGAGAGAGAGAGACGAGAGAGAGAGAGAGAGAGAGAGAGAGAGAGAGAGAGCAGAGAGACGAGAGAGAATCGGGAGGCGGAGGGGAGAGTGAGGATAATGAGCGAGATGAGCCGAGAGTAGAGATGAGAGAGAGAGAGAGTGGAATAGAGAAAGAGAAGAGAGAGACGAGAGAGAAGAAGAAGAGAGAGAGAGAGAAAGAAGAGAAAGAAAGAGAGAGAAGAGAGGAAGGAGAAGAGAGAGAGAGAGAGAGAGAGAGAGAGAGAGAGAGAGAGAGAGAGAGAGCAGGAGGAGAGAGAGATCGAGAGATGAGAGAAAGAGAGAGAGACAGAGAGAAGAGAAAGAAAGAGAAAGAGAGAGAGAGAGAGATAAGAAAGAGAGAGAGAGAGCGAGAGAGAGAGCGACAGAGAGAGAAAGAAAGAAAGAGAGAGAGAGAGGGAAAGAGAAAAATTCTGGAGGATCACAGCGAGAAAATAAGCTATTTTTATCCTGCGTAATATGCAAACTGAACAGATATGAATGATTTATTTACATTGAGAAGAATGGAGGATGGCAGTAAAGATGAGTGATAAAAAGGATAATAATGATGATAATGATAATGATGATAATGATAGTAGTAGCTACGCAATAATAATATATAATATTAATAATAATGATAATAATAATAACAATAATAATAATAATTAATAGTAATAATAATG
>NW_020868889.1:299777-307277 GCF_003789085.1 Penaeus vannamei
TGCCCCAATAAGGAACCCTGGTTAAAGGTGAAACCGTTCTAATAATGTTGAATAAAAGATTTCCACTAATTCCACTTCCGGCTTATTGCGTTAAGTAAGAGGGACCTGAAAATAGAAAATTGGTAAATACACTAGACCAAATGTTACAAGACGGTGGTGCGTTCAAGAGTTAAGTACATGCGTCTGAAAGTATAGTTCGGTCAATGTTTGCCTATGGAATTGGCCCGCCATGAAGGTGGTCCCTCGGTAATATTTACCTGTTACAAGCAGCGGCTGAAGTCTGGCAATTCGTGCGAGTAACATGGAATAACTGGTCGGAGGTAAAGTAATGAGGTCAATAATGAAATGATATAATGAGCTCAGAAGATGATATATGAGGTGTGATAACTGAAATGGTAATTGAGGTGATATATTTGAAAGGTGTCGATGATATGCATATGTATAATCAGAGTAATCTGTGCGGCTCCAATAAAGATGTAATCTGAATAAAAAAGGTGTGACGTGTCTAATGAAAATTGATAGAAAGGGTAATAATGAGGATGTGATAATGCAGAGACTCGATTGATGATGACAACGTAGATTTTAATAATAGACGTGACGGAGAAAAGCAGAATTTGCGAAATAAGTAGAGTTAAAGTGGACGCAACGTATGGACGGCGTGGAAATGAGACGAGAATGAGGCGAAACGCGCATATGCAAATGAAGATGAAGCCGGAATGAGGTGGACGGGCTTCGTGGACGCAGTGGAAGAGCAGAGGGAGTGAGGCTGGGCGCGTGGAGACAATCAGAGCGGGGAGGGGGAGTGGAGTGGAGTAAGTGGAACAAGTGGACTTCGTTCCAGCGTCGACGGCCCATAATTCCCTTGACTTTCCCTTTCACGGGATCACAGCGAGGGCCATGTGAGTGTGGTGATGTGTATGTACGCACAACACACACACATATATAAACTTAGATAGATAGATAGAGATAGATAGAGAGTTTTTTAGAGAGAGATAGAATAAATAGACAGAGAAGGAAACAGATATATAGATAGATAGATAGATAGAAGGAGAGATATAGACAAATAGATGAATATATAGATATATAGATACATAGAGAGAAGGAAACAGATATACATACATATAATATATATATATATATATAGTATATATATATATATATATATATTATAATATATATAGAGAGAGGAAGAGAGAGAGTAGAGGAGAGGTAGAGAGAGGCAGAGAGAGGAGAGAGAGACGAGAGAAACTTGAAGAGAGAGAGAGGGAGAGAAAATTAAAGACAGACAGAGAGAGAGAGAGAGAGAGATAAACAGATAAGACCGATAGATAGATGGAGAGAGAAGGAAAAACAGATGAGAACCGAGAAGGAAAAAGATAGACACGACCTTGAGAAAGAGATTAGATAATAGAGGAGAGAGAGAGTATGTCTGTGTGTGTGATTTCTTCATGTAAATACGACAATCAGCAGTACTGCATTTCACATACAATATTGCTATTGATGTTGATAACAACGAAAACAATAATACTAAAACTAATGATAATGGTAACAGTGTGGATAACGATAATAATGGGCATGAAAATGATAATAATATACGTAATAGTGAAATGAAAAGTATTGACTATAAACACACCGCGAAAACACGAGTGATTTAGAATGAACAGGCTTGTTTATAATCTATATTATCATAGCTGTTTTGAAGTTTTTTTTTGCGATAAATTATTTCTTTGAAACTTGCAATGGAAATTATTATGTTAATGATGTTGTTATATCATCTTGCAAATTCCCTTTTTCGTTCGTTTCGTTGTGAACCGTTCATGGGTATGAGGATTTTATTGTTTCTTGTGAATTTTATCATTATTGTTATACCGTTATCATTGTAATTGTTGTTATTGTCATTATGATGATGATGATAATGAGGATGTTGATGTTGATGGTTGTCACTTTTATCCTCATTGTTATTCTTATCATTATTTTGTTTTTATTATCAAAATCATTATCTTTATAATTATTATTATTGTTATTATTATTGTTATTATTATTATTATTGTTATCATTATCATTATTATTATTACTATTATTATCATTGTCATTAACATTATCATTATCAATATCAATATTATCATTATTATTATTATTATTATTATTATTATTATTATTATTATTATTATTATTATTATTATTATTATTATCATTATTATTATTATTGTCATTATTATTATTACTATCATCGTTATCATTATGATCACTGTTGTTACTATTATTATTATCATCATCACTAGCATCATTAAAATCATTGTTGATATCAGTGTTATCATAATTATCATCACCATTGTCATTATTGCCATTATTACTAGTAGTATCACTTTCATAATAGTAATAGTAATAATGATAATGATAACAACAACAACAACAGCAACAATAATAATCATGATAATAATAATAATAATGATAATGATGATGATAATAATAATAATAATAATAATAATAATAATAATAATAATAATAATAATAATAGTAACAATAATGGTGATAATAATAATAAACAATAATAATAAGTAATAATATTAACAAATAACTATGATAAATAATAATAATAGAAACAATAATGGTAACTAATGATAATAATACTAATGATAACTACAATGATTATGACGATAATATTCATATTAATAATAATAATAATGCTTATGGCGAATGTTTTGCCATTTGTTCTGAATTGGAAATTATTATCTTCAATAATTCGAGGCTAATTATTGCTTTGGATGCCTAAGATTATAAGATCATCCAAGATAAGTAATTTGTTCATTTCTCTTCAATTTGCGAATCAGACTTGAAAGAGTAAATAATTTTCTCGTGACTCTCCAGACTTTTACTCGTTTTACTGTAAACCTACTCTGTGAAATTTCTCTCTCTATTTATGTCTGTCTGTCAGTCTGTCTCTCTCTCCCCCCCTCTCTCTCTCTTTCTCCCTCTCTCTCTCCCTCTCCCTCTCTCTCTCTCTCCTCTCTCTCTCTCTCTCTCTCTCTCTCTCTCTCTCTCTCTTCTCTCTCTCTTCTCTCTCTCTCTCTTCCCTCCACCCTCTCTCTCTCGCTATCTTCTTTCTCCCCCCCTCTCTCTCTCTCTCCTCCCTCTCCCTCCCTCCCTCCCTCCTCCCTTCCTTCCCTCCCTCCCTCCCTCCTCCCTCCCTCCCCTGCCTCACTCCGCCCCCCTCGCTCTCCGTCTCTCTCTCTCTTCTTAACCTCCATTCCATCTTCTCTTCACCTCTGCCTGAATTCCCGCTCATTATGCTGAAACATGATCGTTCGAATTTCAACGAAAGCTTAATCTTCCCTAAAACAAGACTACTTTTTTTTTTCCTTAATTGGTATTTCAAAAACGCTGACAAATAATCAACATGGACTCAAGGCGAGGGAAATCAGCAAGAGAGCGCGGGGTTATTCGGATTTTAGGCAGAGATATGAACGAAAAAAAAAAATCTAGAGAGCGCGGGGTTATTCGGATTTTAGGCAGAGATATGAACGAAAAAAAAAAAATCTAGAGAGCGCGGGGTTATTCGGATTTTAGGCAGAGATATGAACGAAAAAAAAAAAAAATCTAGAGAGCGCGGGGTTATTCGGATTTTAGGCAGAGATATGAACAAAAAAAAAAAAAATCTAGAGAGCGCGGGGTTATTCGGATTTTAGGCAGAGATATGAACGAAAAAAAAAATCTAGAGAGCGCGGGGTTATTCGGATTTTAGGCAGAGATATGAACGAAAAAAAAAAAAAATCTAGAGAGCGCGGGGTTATTCGATTTTAGGCAGAGATATGAACGAAAAAAAAAATCTAGAGAGCGCGGGGTTATTCGGATTTTAGGCAGAGATATGAACGAAAAAAAAAAATCTAAAGAGCGTGGGGTTATTCGGATTTTAGGCAGAGATATGAACGAAAAAAAAAATCTAGAGAGCGCGGGGTTATTCGGATTTTAGGCAGAGATATGAACGAAAAAAAAAAAATCTAGAGAGCGCGGGTTATCGGATTTTTTCAGAGATATGAACGAAAAAAATCTAGAGAGCGCAGGGTTATTCGGATTTTAGACAGAGATATGAACGAAAAAAAAATCTAGAGAGCGCGGGATTATTCGGATTTTAGGCAGAGATATAAACGAAAAAAAAAAAAATCTAGAGAGCGCGGGTTATTCGATTTTAGGCAGAGATATAAAGAAAAAAAAAAAATCTAGAGAGCGCGGGGTTATTCGGATTTTAGGCAGAGATATGATCGAAAAAAATCTAGAGAGCGCGGGGTTATTCGGATTTTAGGCAGAGATATGAACGAAAAAAAAAAAAATCTAGAGAGCGCGGGGTTATTCGGATTTTAGGCAGAGATATGAAGAAAAAAAAAAAAAAACTTAGAGAGCGCGCGGTTTATTCGGATTTTAGGCAGAGATATGAACGAAAAAAAAAAAATCTAGAGAGCGCGGGGTTATTCGGATTTTAGGCAGAGATATGAACGAAAAAAAAAAATCTAGAGAGCGCCGGGGTTATTCGGATTTTAGGCAGAGATATGAACGAAAAAAAAAAAAAATCTAGAGAGCGCAGGGGTTATTCGGATTTTTAGGCAGAGATTATGAAAAAAAAAATCTAGAGAGCGCGAGGTTATTCGGATTTTAGGCAGAGAATATGAAACGAAAAAAAATCTAGAGAGCGCGGGTTATTCGGATTTTAGGCAGAGATATGAACGAAAAAAAAAAAAAATCTAGAGAGCGCGGGGTTATCGGATTTTAGGCAGAGATATGATCGAAAAAAATCTTTTTTAAAGCAGAGATATGAACGAAAAAAAAAAAAATCTAGAGAGCGCGGGGTTATTCGGATTTTAGGCAGAGATATGAACGAAAAAAAAAAAAAAAAATCTAGAGAGCGCAGGATTATTCGGATTTTAGGCAGAGATATGAACGAAAAAAAAAAAAAAAATCTAGAGAGCGCGGGTTATTCGATTTTAGACAGAGGTTAAACGAAAAAAAAAAAAAAATCTAGAGAGCGCAGGATTATTCGGATTTTAGACAGAGATATGAACGAAAAAAAAAAAAAAATCTAGAGAGCGCAGGTTATTCCGATTTTAGACAGAGATATAAACGAAAAAAAAAAAAAAAAAAATCTTAGAGACGCAGGATTATTCGGATTTTAGACAGAGATATATGAACGAAAAAAAAAAAATCTAGGAGCGCCAGGGGTTATGTCGGATTTTAGGCAGAGATATGATCCAAAAAAAAAAAAAAAAAAAAATCTAGAGAGCGCTGGGGTTATTCCGGATTTTAGGCAGAGATATGATCCAAAAAAAAAAAAAAAAAAAAAATCTAGAGAGCGCGGGGTTATTCGGATTTTCCAGGCAGAAGATAATGATCCAATAAAAAAAAAAAAAAAATAAAAAAAATCTAGAGAGCCGCGGGGGTTATTCGGATTTTTAGGCAGAGATATGAAAAAAAAAAAAAAAATCTAGAGAGCGCGGGGTTATTCGGATTTTAGGCAGAGATATGAAAAAAAAAAAAAAATCTAGAGAGCGCGGGGTTATTCGGACTTTAGGCAGAGATATGAACGAAAAAAAAAAAAAAATCTAGAGAGCGCGGGTTTATCGGATTTTAGGCAGAGATTTGAAAAAAAAAAATCTAGAGAGCGCGGGGTTATTCGGATTTTAGGCAGAGATATGAAAAAGAAAAAAAATCTAGTGAGCGCGGGGTTAGATGCTTTTTGCCTCGGGATATGAGCTCGAGATGTAAGTGTTCATGGCAAATGTTTTGTCATTGTCCCAAATTGGATATTATTGTTAACGTCAATGATACGAAGCAGAAAAAATTGTAAGAAAGAAAAATAAATGTTGCTCTGACTACCGTAAGATAATTAGGCAAGTAATTCAATCACATCTCTTCAATTTGCACATTAGACATGGAAAAGTGGGTTATTTTCTCGCTCTGATTCTTCAAAATTTTAATAAATTTACTTTAAACCTATTCTTTTGAATTCTCTTTCTCTCTCTCTATCTAGTTATCTGTCCATGTCTATCTATCCATTTATCTGTCCATGTCTATCTATCCATTTATCTGTCCATGTCTATCTATCCATTTATCTGTCCATGTCTATCTATCCATCTTATCTCCATGTCTATCCTATCTTCCATTTATCTGTCCATGTCTATTTATCAATCTACCAGCCTCTCTATCTATCTACCAATCTATCTATTTATATATACAATTATTTCTATCTCCCACAACGGAAACACATCACATCTTTCTTTAAGTATTTGACTACAGGAACTATATATATTTTTTTTGCATTTGCTTATATATGAATAATAAAAAACGAGCTATTTAAGCTTCTCAATGATCAGTGCAGCGATTTTCTTCAGAGATTTTTATATTCAGTTTTCTAAAAATATTTCCAAGCTCTTCCGAAGCATATAAATATTTTTATCTCAAGAGTCTATTTGCGGCAAATATTTCAAACCTCCTCCACCTTCGCCTCCTTTTCCTTCTGCTCCTCCACTTCGACATTTTCCTCCTCTTCTTCGACCTACTCCCCCTCTCCTCTCCTTCCACCTCTCCTCCTCCACCACTACCTCCTCTTCCTCCTCCTACACTCCCTCGACCTTCTCCTCTACCTCTTCTTACACCACCACCACCACCTCCTCCTCCTCCACCACCACAATCACCCACCTCCCTACTCCTCTCTCCCTCCCCCTCTTCCTCCTCCACGTCCTCTTCTTCCACCACCACCTCCACCATCACCACCTCTCCTCCTCCACCCCCTCGCCCCCTCTCCTCTTCCTCCCCCCCTCCTCCTCCTCCACCCTCCACCATCACCACCACACCTCCTCCTCCTCCCTCCCCCCCCCTCTTCCTCCTCCACGTCTCTTCTTCCCACCACCACTTCCACATCACCACCTCCTCCTCCTCCACCCCCTCGACCTCCTCCTCTTCCTCCCCCTCCTCCTCCCCCTCCTCCTCCTCCACCTCCACCATCACCACCTCCTCCTCCTCTCCCCCTCCTCCACCTCTTCTTCCAACACCACCGCCACCTCCTCCTCCTCATCCCCCTAGACCTCCTCCACCATCACCACCTCCTACTCCTCCTCCCCCTCGACCACCTCCACCTCCTCCTCCTCCTCCCCCTCGACCTCTTCTTCCACCCCCTCGTCCACCTCCTTCTCCACCTCCTCCTCCTCCTCCACCACCATTGTCGCGATCGTCTCTGCGTGTCGCTTTGTTTCTCAAGAAGGCTAATTCCCCCTAATGAGGAGGAATCCGCGGCCTCTCTGAGTGCAGCGGCTTAGCTCGCTCCGAGACGCTGACGCCGCTGCATTGTGACCTGGCCTGCGGTGGCTCAGCTGTTGAGGCGAGCGCTGGACGAGGCCTTGAGGTGCGGTGACATGCGGGTCGTCACGCGGTTGGACGGCTTGGCGAGGTTTGTTTTCTTTTGGGCTCTCTGGTTTGGTGCTTTGAGAGTCTGTTTGTCTTTGTTTCATGTCT
>NW_020868889.1:309777-323225 GCF_003789085.1 Penaeus vannamei
GACGAAATTGACTCTTACCTTCACTTTTGTTAAGGATTTTAGTCATCTGTTTTTTTCGATCATGGAATCCAAGCTGATTTTTAACTTTTGTTAATATCTTATTCATGTTTAAATCGAATTAAGTTAATCGACAACTCTGTTTGCAATGAAAGAAAATAAGAAAAAAAACTGTTGCAATTATCTGTCAATGTTGCTCTCATTTCAGTCTTTGTTCGTGCATTAAGAATATGATTAACTGAAATGTAACATTTGGAATTTTTTTATTAAACGGTAGTTATCAGAAACGTGTTGTAATTAATATTCTTTATTACCCATTAACGATGCTTAGATGTGCGTGCATGGCCGTTGATGTTTCACCTGCGAACGACAGAAAACTAATTTTGTCATTAATAAAGGAGACGATTTACGTACGTGTTTGCTCCGTAATATAACCCTCATTGCGACCTCGAAAAGCTTACGAAACAACAAGACTTGGAATTCATTTTTCTTTCGTCTTAGCGTGTTCTGATTCCAGTCGTGTCTTACGGTTCATTTTTCTTTCGTCTTAGCGTGTTCTGATTCCACGTCTGGTCTGTTTCGAATCCTCGTGATGATTTGCGAATAGTGAGACTAATTCCGTGAGCTGGGAATACGTGCAAAAAAGGGAGTAGTTGGGGCATCGACTTGGCTCAGGACGCAGCCCGGAGGACGTCCCAGTAGGAGGACTTAATGGAATGTCGCGGAAGACTCGCCTAATGGCCCTCTCCATCAAGCGAAAAATAGGTTTAGATACATTTTTTTTCTCTTTATTATCGTTTTTTTTGTTGTTGATTTCCGTCGTTTTTTTTTCTTTATATACCGCATTAACCTTCCCTTTCTTCAAATCTCTCCTTCTTCTTCTTTCTTTGATTTCCCAATTGGTACGTTCTCACGCCCTGCACTTCTCCCTCTCTCCCCCACTCCCTCCCTCTTCCCTCCAACCTTCTCTCCCCGTTAATAACCCCCTCCCCCCCTTACACCCCCCCCCTCCTTCCCCACCCTCTCCCATCCTCCCCACCGTCCTCCCTCCCCAGCCCCACTCCTTCCCACCCCTCCCTCCTTCCCAACCTTCTCCCCCCCGTTAATAACCCCCCTCCCCCAAACATCCCCTAAACCCCCCCCCAAAAAAAACCCTCCTTACCCCACCTCCTCCTCCTCCCCCTACCGTCCTCCCTCCCCAAACCCTCCCCCCCCTCCTTACCCCCCCCCAACCCATCCTCCCTACCGTCCTCCCTCCCCCAACCCCCTATCCTCCCCATCCCTCGACCTTGTCCTCGACCTCGTCCTTGAAGCGAACCGCCGTCCCCTCGCTCCGTGACGGCGCAGATTGGTCATTGGTCCTGGGCCGAGTACCCTCTCGGAGGCAAACAGCGACCCAATCAGCAGGAGGCGTGAGGAAGGGTTGTGAGGAGACGTGTCGGCGTTATAAAACAGGCGGGATCTCGGGGATGGGTTGGTGGTGGTGGTATGAGGCGGTGGGAGGGAGTTGATGGTATGAGGTGGGGGTATGACGGTGGGGGTATGAGGTGGTGGTATGAGGTGGGGTATGAGGGGTATGGTGGTATGACGGTGGGGTATGAGGTGGTGTGAGGTGGGGGTATGAGGTGGTGGTGGTATGAGGTGGGGTATGACGGGGGGGTATGACGGTGGTGGTATGAGGTGGTGGTATGAGGTGATGGTATGAGGTGGTGGTATGGGTGATGGTTATGAGGTGGGGGTATGAGGTGGTGGTTGGTATGAAAAGTGGTGGTATAAGGTGGTGGTATGAGGAATGGTAGTAATGTTGGCGGTATGAGGTGGTGTTAAAACATAGTAGAGATGAATTGGTGTTGGTGGTAAGATAGGTTGGCAGTGAATTGGTGTTGTTGGTATATTGCATATTGTCAGTATATCTAGAGAGAGATGTTCATTATAATATTTCGTGATAATAACTTGATGTTGAAGTGACAATGACATGAGAACCTAAGAATTGGCTTCATTTCACGGAATTTTCAAAACAGATGATGGAATATTAAGAAAACGTATGTGTAAGTATGACGATTTTCTTAAAGTTCATTAAAAAAGCAAATACACGAGAATGTGTAGGTTGTATGATAAAAGAGACGACAAGAAATAAAAAGAAAGAAAGAGAAAGAAAGAAAGAGAAAGAAAGAAAGATAAGATGATAAATGCATTCTGGCCGAGTAATCGAGAGTTGTAAGGGTATCTGATCCAGATTGTGACCATAGTTTGTGTGGAAACTAAATACATCTTTTATCTTTAAATGTCCTTTTCTATTTCTGTTTTTTCTTCTTCTTCTTCTTCTTCTTCTTCTTTTATTTAAGAAGCAATATAAGGAACAGCAATCTAACCTTCTTCTTGTTTTTCTTCTTCTTCTTCTTCTTTTATTTAAAACCTCATCCTCTTATGTTCTGACACGGGGACGACCTGACAGCATTACGTACTGTCAGCCATTCCAGCTCTGACACCGTGACAACCTGGCGACGTCCCTCTCTCTGTACAGACACAGACACAGACACAGACACAGACACAGACACAGACACAGACACACAGACACAGACACAGACACAGACAGACACAGACACACACAGACACACAGACACAGACACACACACAGACACAGACACAGACACAGACAGACACAGACACAGACACAGACACACAGACACACACACACACACACACAACCACCCACCCACACACACACACACATACAACATACACACACAACACACACACACAACCCTACACACACTCACACACACCTCTTGATACACAACATTGCGTGGTTGCCTAGTGCCAATTTTCCCCATTTTCCTTCGTAGTTCCCCTACCTTGTCAGCCTAACCCAATCCTTCTGAGCTGACTAATCCTGACAACATCCTGTGGCTCCTGTGTTGCCTCGACTGTTGTCAGCTCGGTTCATCCTCGTATGTTGTGTAACCATGGCAACGCGGGGTCATCCTTTTCCCAGAGGAGGGGGGAGATAAGGAGGATGAAGATGTGGATGGTGAGGATGAGGATAAGGATGAGGAGGATAAAAATGAGGATGAGGATGAGAGCGAGGATAAGGATGAGGAGGTAAAAGATGAGGATAAGAGTGAAGATAAGGAGGATAAAGATGTGGATAGTGAGGATGAGGAGGATAAAAATGAGGGTGAGAGTGAGGATGTGGATGATGAAATTAATGAGAAGGATGAGGAAGATAATAATGAGGATGAAAGTGGCTGTGAGGATGTGGATGATGAACATGAGGATGAGGATGAGAGGTAGGATAAGGATGAGGAGGATGAATATGAGGATGAAGATGTGGATGACGAACATGAGGATGAGGGTGAGGATGAGAAGGATAATAATGAGGATGGGAGTGAGAGCGAGGATGTGGATGATGAACATGAGGATGGGGATAAGAGGGAGGATAAGGATGAGGAAGATAAAGATGAGGATGAGGGTTAAAATAAGGAAGATAAAGATTGGGATGCTGAGGATGAGGGTGAGGATACGGATCAGGAGGATGAAGATGAGGATAAATATATGGGTAATGAGCTTGAGGATGAGAGTGAATATAAGGATGAAGATAAGAATTAGAATGAGGATGTGGATGATAAAAATGAGGAAGAGGGTGAGGATAAGGATGAGAATATAGATAAGGATAAGGATAAAGATCATAGATATGATAATGAGGATGAGAATGAGGAGATGATGAACATGAAGAAGAGAATATGGATGAGGGCGAGGGTGAGGATAAAGTTGAGGAGCGTTAAGACAAGGATAAGGATGAGGAATGAGGTTAAGGATGAGAATCATAGAAAGCAAAATGAAGAAGAGAATGAAAGCCAAATGATAAATTAAATGATAATTAAAATGATAAGAAAATTATAATCAAAGCGATCCTGATTATCTACATTTTTTATTTCGTAAAATTCCAAGGCATACAGAGCATTTGTATGGCTCATCTTGAATATCTACACACACACACACACACATGCACATGACCCAGGACATGAACATCCACACACACACACACACACACATGCACATGCACATACAACACCACACAACACAACACACACACAAACACACACAAACATACACACAAATGCACATGCACCCACAAACACACACACATGCACATGCACAAACCACAACACACACACATATGCACAATGCAAACATACATACACACAACACCACTAACACAATACACAATGCACATACAAAACACACACACACTACAAAAACAACAACACAAGCAAATGCACATACCACACACACACACACACACACAACACACAAACACACATACACATCATGACATACACATTTGATAGCCCACACACACAAAACACATACAATACCATAACACGACACAGCACACAACACACATCACATGCACATGCACAACAAACAACACACACACACACATAACATTAGTCACACACAACACAACACCACACACACACACACAAGCACACACACACATACACATTCACACCCACACCCACACACACACACAACACACACACACACACACACACACACACACACACACAACACACACTCACACACAACACACACACACACACACACCACACACAGCCACAACACCCACACATACACAACATACACTCACCACACCACACCCACACACACACACACACACACCACATACACACAAACACAACACACACACACACACACACACACACACACACACACACACACAACATACACCCCAACACCCACCCACAATACACTATATATATGTACAAATATATTCACGATTTTTTTTTTTCAATTTGAGTATCGTGATATTCCGAAGACGAACTGTTGCCATATAAGGAGACTCTGCGTTCAAAACCAACTCGTAAGTCAAATATAAAATCAGACCCAGAATTCAATTAGAAACAACTCGTAGATTAGATATGAAATTAGATTTAGATTTAGAATTATAAACAAATAGATTAGATATGCGTTTAGATTTAGAATTAGAATTAGATACGGTTCGTAAATTAGATATGAGATTAGAATTAAATTTAGAATTAGATTTAACCCATAAATTAGATCTGAAATTAGATCTGAAATTAGAATTAGATTCAACTCATAATTTAGATATAAGAGATCTAGAAAGAGATACAACTCGTAAATTAGATACGAAATTAGATAAGAATTAGAATTAGGAACAACATAAACTAGAAATGAAATTAGATTTAGAATTTGAATTAGAAACAACTCATAAACTAGATATGAAATCGATTTAGAATTAGAATTAGAATCAACTCGCAAATTATTGTTCGAGAATCAATTGACCTGACTTAATCTTGCAGAAAGTTCAGCGAGCAATTCAGAGGAACTATTATACACTTGCATTTAACTTTCATATATAATTAACTCCGTACAATTGTTAATGAGCTTTCGTAGAATTATTATTGGCAAGTATTTAGTTTCCGAATCTGGGGCTTCATCAGATATATATGATTTGTGTTTTATTGCTGTAAACCATATACATGAAGAATATACGTATAATTGTTGTTGTTATCATCATCATTATTATGATAATTGTGACTATCATTATTGTTATTATTAATATTATCATTATCATTCTTACTGATATAATTATTATTATTAGTACTACTATTATCTTTATCTTTATCATCATTGTTATTATCATTATTATTATTATCATAATTATCATAATTACTACTACTATTACAAGCATTATCACTATTGTTATTATTGCTATTATCAACATTATCCTCACTGTGACGTCTGAAACCAAAATAAATCTACACCATTTTTGTGAATATGTTATTGCGTTATTTTCTTTTGTCTCTTCGCCGTCTTCTTCTTACTATTATCATCCTTATCTCTATAATAATAATTTTACTTATTATTATGATCATCATCATAATTGTCATCATTACGCTTTTATCATTATTATCATTGTTACTATAATTATCGTTATCGTTATTGTTGTTAATACCATAATCATCATTAATGTTACTATCCATGTTTTTCTTTTGCTCTTTAGATTTTATTTGAAATTAACTTTGGGTTCTTCTAATGGTATTCTCTGGGATATAGATTCTCGGGCCATAATAAACACAATATTTCACTTTCATGAATGTATTCAGTATATATACACAAATACCACACATAAATCATAATAATAATAAAGCCGTGGTTGGTTGTCAAGTTGGAAGCTCCGTCAATAAACAGAAGTCATTTGACGGGGGAAAGCAGTAAGGCGGCCAGGATGAATCTGGGATCACCCTAGGTAAGAGCCCAGGGTAGCCACTGGTGGAGCGGCTGCGGCTCTCAACAGCAGGTTAGATATACTCCGGTCAAATGGATCGAAGTGGAGGCTACAACTAATAGTCCACGAAATGGAGGCTACAACTAATAGTCCACGAAATGGAGGCCTAATAAGGCAACGAATAGTACCACGGAAATGGAGGCTACAACGAATAGTCCACGAATGGAGGCTACAAACGAATAGTCCGAAATGGAGGCATACAACGAATGGAGGTCCGATAGATACGCGAATATGTGGCTACAACGACGAATAGATCCACGAAATTGAGGCTAAACGAATAGTCCACGAATTGGAGGGCTAACAAGTCACGAAATTGGAGTCCAACTAGTCTGTATAAGTCCACTAGTAAAACGGTGTAAAATTTCTATTGTTTTGTTTATGTTGTTTCCCTCATCACTTCACAATTCACTTCGCAGTATTCATAAAACGGTGTTAAATTTCTATTGTTTTCTTTATGTTTTTCCCTTATCACAATTCAGTTCACAGTATTCGTTTAATATCTAACAGATTTACCCTTCGCCATATAAATCAGATGAACACGAGTGAACTTACGAGTGTTCAGGTGTGGAGTTCAGAATAGAGTGGCATTGAACCATATTCATGTTGACAAATGTGGAAAGGTATGAATGAGAACGAATATCTCCGCAATACAAGAGATGTATTTCACGGTTTTTCGAATCTATGCTTCGAAACGGGTAAAATTTCTTGTCTTTGAAGATATTCGTTCTCATTCATACCTTTCCACATGAATGGAAGTTGGCAACCAGCCGACTATGGCTGACGTGGCGGTTTCGGTGTGATTCAGAGGGACAAGCACTTTACTCCTCATAGCGCACACACACATACACACACATAAAAGCACAAGCACAACTCATACGAAGATACAGTAAAACCATCACTGTAAACATAATAAACCATTGACATTTACTAATATCCTAAATATCATTATTGTCTCTCCTTATGAGAAGCAGAAGGGGAGAGAAAGAAAGATGCATACAGATGATGGTTAACCATCTGTTGTAATTGCAAAAGAAAAGAAAAGAAAGAAAAAGAAAGAAGAGCAGTATTAACATAACACAATAAGACATGTGCTAACCGTGAAAATAATGATAGTAACGATAATAATAATTGTGCTAATAACGATAACAATTATAATTTATTAATCGTAACAAAATTATAAGAATATCTACCGTTGCATCAGTATGCAACAATAGAATCGCCATCAATCAGACTTACTAATATTGTTATTGCATCGAAATTGTTCTTATCATAACCATCATGATTATATGACATCATCATTTCCGCCTCACAAAGAAGGCAAATCTAATTATTCAGATATATACATTCGCTTTGTTATCATATTATTATCACTAACAGACTATATTTCTCATAAGAGTATAATGGAAAGATCTATCCACATTCAGATGAATAAGAAAAGGTAGATAATAAGATAATTTCCATGCTAATTACACTTATCAGAAACCTCTTTAGTCGCATGTAGATCAATCATTTCGTTTTTTTAGGACTGAGTTCCATAAATATCAAAGTATTAAAGCCAAATTTTTCCTCTGTTGTACTCGAGTCCATATTACGTGGTTTCCTCGACCTCTGGAGATGAAGAGAGAATATAACAGAACATCTTCATATACATGTAAATGAGAAAATGTGGTTCGGTAGCACTACTTTCACCTGTTTCCCGACAAAGGGAATGGAGAATCTGCCTTATGCTAATTCGCGAGGCTTCGAAACCAAAGACAAAATTTTTCTTTTAGACAAACACCGGCGCTATGTTGTCGCGTGTGAGTCATCTTGTATTCATACATTATGCATTCGCTCATTAGAGGCAGTTTCATTTAATTACGGTTTGGAAATTCTTTTTTCTGGTTTGGATTCTCTGACCACAGCAAGATCAAGGTTTTTGTTATCTTTGCTAGCTGAATAAAACACAAAGGTCAAGGAAATAATCAGATTTAACTACAGAAAACTACAGAAAAAAAATATTGTCAGGCATGCAGTATATCAAATCAAGTACATTACACAAACCCAGGCTTCAGTATTCCTTAAAAAATAAGTTGTCTTATTCATAAGTATCTGTATAGTACCGATGATGCCAAATTATCTTCCAAGAGAACATCCTGAAACGTTTAAATATTGTGGGGCTTTGGCTTTCAGTGATGCATTTTCGTGTAGATAAGAATAACAGGACATAATCTAAAGTAAATTATTTTTTTAATGGAAATAGACGAAATATGTTTTAAACCAACAGTCAAGCAAAAAGTCCCTCGATTTGCCTGTACATTACTTATTAAATTGCAATCTTAGTGTTACTTTTTTAATGACATTTAGGTTAAATAGGTACGTAATAGTCCCCCTCCATCGGTATTGCATAATTCTAACGACGTGCAAAACCTGTCGCTAATGTATTTCTTTTCAAGAGCTCACTGCACGCTGCCAAGGAATTAACCGGACGCGCTAAATCCAGTTCAACGCTTTATGTTTTTCTTCTTCTTTTTTTGTTGTATGAACATTTCATAATGAATCGACCTTTTGTAAGTTGAGAAATCGGAAAATATGTATCACTCTGAGCATATATACAGAGGGTGAAACGTTTGAAAGTCATAAATCTTGTTTGATTTTGTCTACTTTTTGAAGTTTGTGCACAATCAGTAGATGAGAAAGAATAAGAAAGAGATGATCGGGGAGGAGATGGAATGATTCTTAATATTATCGTATATAGTATATAGTGATTAGTATGATTAGAAAGTATATATGTATATAAATATATATATATAGTATAATATAATAATATAATATAATAGTGTAACTATATATAAATATATATATATTATAGTATAATATGATATAGAAGATATATTAATCTGTATATGATATATATATAGTATATAGTTACTATAGTATATGTATTAATACATATAATAATGAGTATATATATATAATAATATATAACTGAATATAATAGATATCTTTATATAGATGACAGGCTATATTAGTATTATAATATATAGTAATAATATAGCTATATATATATGTAAGATGACTACATAGCATATAAGTAATAGTAGGTAATAATATAGGTAGCTATATATGAGGTATATATATATATTGTATACGGGGAAGGGGTATATAGTATAGTGTATATGTATATATATATATAGTATGAGAGTATATAGGAGTATATTTATCGATTAATAATAAGTAGTATCATATACTATACAACATAGGTGGTTATTAATAGTGTGTATTATATTATATACAGTATATAGTATATATATATATGGTATAAGTAGCTATAAATGAGTAAGAAATAAGTATATTGAAGGTCGTTGAGCGAGTGAGTAAATATGATGTTAGTAGGTACGTATGTATAATTAGTGGAGTAAGGGATTGGCATAGGTATAAATAGATGAATGTATACTAGTTGTGGTAAGTTAATGGTGGTTAGATATAGGTATTGACTGTATGATCCTGTATATTATATTTATTAAGCGTAGTTAAGTAGTAATAAGTACTAGTAGTTTAGTATCAGTGTATTGAAGTAGTGGGTGGGGAGGGGCGGGAGTACTATAAGTATAATAAGGTATATAGTATATATTACTAACACTTAATCTCCCATCCTTCGCTGTTCTCTCATTCCCCCTCCTCACTCTCATCACTTTCTCCTCCTCCCCGCTCCTTTGCCCACTGCCTCCTTTCTCCTCCTCCCCCGGCTCCAAGCTGTCTACCCATCCTCCCTCCTCCCGCTCTTCCTTCCTACCTCGCATCTTCCCTCCTCAGCCACGCCCTCCTGTGCCCTTTGCTCGCTCGATTCTACCCATCCTACCGCTCTCTTGCCTCGCTCCAGCACCGTCTCCCTTCGCTGCACCTCCCTCACCTCCTCGACTGCTTTTCCACCCTCCTTCCATCCTGCAGCTCCGTCACATCCCTTTCTTTTCACTCCTTCCCTGTCCCTACCCTCCTTCGCCCCTTGCTAGCCGCCCTCTGCTCCTTTCACTACCTCCCCTCCTCGCTCTTCCTTTCTTCCTTGCACCGTGCCTCCTTCACGTCCACCTTCTTCTCCTCCGGCGCTCTCTTCCGCCCTCTCCGTCTCTATCCCCTCACTTTCATGCGGCGGTCTGATCGACGTCGCTGCAACACGGCTTTCAGGGAAGACACTTCTGGCTCGAGGACGATGCATAAAGGATTCAACTCGACGAAAAACGAAAAAAAAAAGAAAGAAAAGAGAGAAGAACGAAGCAAAAAGAGAGAGATGATAAAAAAAGAAAAGAAGATCTAGACATGGAGTTATTGGCGTGAAGCACAAAAAGGCAGAGGACAGAGCGTGAGGGAGAGGCTAAGAGATAGCGAGAGAAGAGAGCGAGAGAGAGAAGTAGAAAGAAGGAGAAAGAAGAAGAGAAAGAGAGAGAGAGGGAGAAGAGATAGAAGATAGAGATAGATAGATAGAAAGAGAGTGAGAGAGAGAGAAGAGAGAGAGAGAGAGAGAGAGAGAGAGAGAGAGAGAGAGAGAGAGAGAGAGAGAGAGAGAGAGACGAGAGAGAGAGAAATAGATAGATAGATAGAGAGAAATAGATAGATATATAAATAGATAGAGAGAGAGAAAATAAGAATAAAATCCCCCCAAAACAAAATTTAATATTCTTTCGAGGAGAAATGATGCTTTCGAGTTTTATTGACCTTGTCTGACACTTAACCTTGTTTATCAGCGCTGAAAGGAAGACCATTTCGTGTTTTGAGTGAGATATGAGTTTTAAAATTTGCTAAAGCTCATCTTATGAGTAATTATTATTATTATTATTGTTATTGTCAATGTGCGTTGAAACCCCATTGGCTTTTATCATCACTGCAACATGGAAGAAAAAGGACGAGCATAAAATCACGTGGTTTGGGAAAGGATAGGCCTATGCATTCTCTCTTGAACATTCGTTTGGGAAAAAAAATAATCGGACTTAAAAACGAAAAATATTGAAATCTGAGAGGGAAAAAAGTAAGGATTATGCAACCCTGTTTATGACTATTTTATGTGGATTTCTAATTTCATGCACATAGCTCGGGACATACCTTGATTTACGATAATTTGATATTGTTTTAGAAAATTGTTTATACTCATTATGTTAATGAGCAAATGCCAATTGACCGCAATCTGTCTGTTTGTTATATATAATATATATATAGTATATATAATATATATAATCTATATACAGGTAGCATATATTATATATATTATATGATATTGCATACATGACATATCGTACTCTATATATATATCTATCAACGACACAACAGAAAGATGGTGATACGACAGCCACACACAGAGATGGCTACGCGCACATCTGTACAGAACAATCGTGTTGTGAATAACCTTAGAAGGGAGTGTTGAGGGGCGTTAACGTAACGGATGTTGATGGACACAAATGAAGATAGTATGTGTGTGATTCGAGGGCGCAAATGTTCTAGTGAGAGTGTTCGGAGCTTAGTTGTAGTTACAGATGTTATATTCACCACAGTACATCACGTCATAGACGTTTCGCGACATAAACACGCAGATAAACACTCCGTACAAGCAGCACAAGACATCAACACAACACATATACGTTGCGCGCCAGTAAACAAGCATATAAGAACACACAACGAACACACAGATGGCGTTCGGCAACAGACATCAACACGTACGTTCGCAGACATAGCGTATTGAGTACGAGTTAAAGAGTGCGTAGTGAATTAAGAACACAATAAACACACAAACACTACATCACACATACACGTATGACGTTCGCAACATAAACACAAGTAAACAGCATCACTACACGACGACGACACACAACACGACATCCAGGGCACACACGTATGACGTTCGCAGCTCATAAACACAATCACACAGCACGACACGTTCTTGTGCTGTAGAGGGTCTGAGAGAGTGAGTTAGAGTATTGAATGGCTTGGATTCTGGTTGATATATATAGAGATGTATATGGGAGAAAGTGCGGGAGATCAAGGCGCCCCTATCCAGTGGATGATTATATAGATATCTGATCGAGCACACAGCGAAGTTAGACACAGCACACGTAGGTGTGATTATCGGTGTGAGCAATCGACAGCACACAGCACACACACAGTCAAGCCAGAACACGTATACGTTCCGCACATATAATCACAATTGAAACACACACGACACAACACACATACAGTACAACACATATAAGGTGTATATCCGCGCCAGGGGGTGCTGTAGGATCTTGCGGGGGAGTCACACGACGAGTCCTGATTGAGCGATGATGCATGAATGCGGGAGGGGGGTGATTGTGTGCACATCGCACACACACACACCACGTAATGGAGAAAGTAGGTAATATGAGTGCGGGTTACGCGGACGATAAATACGGGATGCAAGTAGAACACAGCACTACAGCAGCTTAGCAACAACATTTGATCATCTACGAGATCAAGAAGCTTTACACACACACAGATCCGTATTAGATTTACTGCTATATGGAGTATATGGCACACACGTATGACGTTCGCCTACATGAAACACAAATATACGGGACAATCGGAAGACACACACACACACACACACTGTTACAGTTATATAATACGGAGGCGCCGAGATATATAGGCGCCAGCACGACACACGGATACATGATCGGGTGGTGGATGCGTGGCGCCAGGCAAGGCGTGTACCATTATTGGAGTTAAAGTGAAGCTTTCAAGAGTGTGGGGTATTCCAGCACGTAATAGCGTTCGCACATAAAAACAGATAAAGCAAACACACACTTATGAAGAAGCCTTGTTATTCGACCGTAAGGTGCCCCACCACACAACACACACACAGGCAGGGTATCAGACACACACGACACGGTTCGTTCACGGTATATGTCGATTAGCAACGCAATAAAACACAATAAAGCTGAGCGACTACACAAGATAGTAGAAACCGCTCGAGAACAGGAAGCGAAGGTGTAAGCTAGCTGAATTGACAGAAACATATTTACTATGTGTAGAGTCAAATAAAGGACGTAGACACAATAATAGATAAATAAATAAAGTAATTGGACTACTTACATAAAGTCGCTCGGAGAAGGAAAAATAGAAAAACTAG
>NW_020868889.1:328324-330824 GCF_003789085.1 Penaeus vannamei
CTGTGAAACCAGTTATGTGCGTTTATGCGGTGCAAATCACGCTAAAAGAAAGGAAAAACAGAAAAAGAAAAAGGAAAAGAAAGAAAGAAAGAAAAATATATGTATATATATATATATATATATATATATATATATATATATATATATATATATATATATATATATATATATATATATATATATATATATATATATATATACATATATAGTATATGTATAGACAGATAGATAGATAGACATATGATGTAAGACCTATCAACTTCAATACTGATCTAGATTATTCTTTATCAATCTATCGAAAAAAGAAAAAAAAAAATGTGAGGAAATCTAAGCAAAGTCATTCCTTCTCCCGTCGAAGCGAAGACGTGGAGTCCAGCTGATCTCAGAGCAGCTCGTAGATCAACTGTATTTTCTTTCTCCGAACTCTCGTCTCACCTGATCATAATTATTGATATGTCGTGTTGATTCAATGCAATACGACGGTACTAAGGGATCCATTCTCTGTTGTTTAACGAAGCCGGTCTGCTGCTCGACTTCGTGGCGCAGGCATGTAATATGTGTGGATACAGTGCACGGCTTGGGCTTTGCCATATATATATATATATATATATATATATATATATATATGATATACTGTGTGTTGTGTGCTGTGTATATATACATCTGTCTATCTATCTATCTATCATCTATCTATCTATCTATCTATCTATCTATCTATCTATCTATCTATCTATCTATCTATCTATCTATCTATGTACGTATATATATATGCATTCATGTATGTCTACCACTATATTCAAACACACACGCCCGCAAATAGGTTTTTGTGGCGTCGTCCCCATTCACGAAGGCTCCCCCCCCCCCCCCCGCGCCGCACCCGCCGCCGCCCCACAAAGCCCCGTCGAGGCCCAGAGAACGGCGCTGAACAGGAGGCTTACTGCTCGCGCCACAGAACAGCGGGCGAGTGAGTTGTTCTACTGCATGGACGCTGAACAATCGGTGTTCACGTATGACGATTTTTGTGTGTGTCTATTTTTTGTTTGTTCTGTGTTTATTGTCGTTGGAAAGCAGAAAGTCTTTTATATTTCCGTGGCTATATATGGTGTTTCAGAGCTGACGCTTCGGATTATCTAAATATATATATACATCTGTATATATCACCTGATGATAACTGTGTATTTTCTCAAATGTATTTCTGACGAAGATATATATATATATATATATATATAATATATATATATATATATATATATATATATATATATATATATATATATGTGTTGTGTGTGTGTGTGTGTGTGTGTGTGTGTGTGTGTGTGTGTGTGTGTGTGTGTGTGTGTGTGTGTGTGTGTGTGTGTGTGTGTGTATCTATCTATCTCTCTATCTATCTATATATATGTATATATATATATATATATATATATATATATATATATATATATATATATATATATATATATATTCCCAGAATTGTGTTTCAGCCTAACTTAGATTAAGTCAATTTTTTGTTGTGATCCGGATCCAGAATTTTTTCGAATGATTGCATCCTTACCCCAATCGTTGCCTCCGCCTAGGAAGTTATGTGTCACGTGTGTACTTGAGAAAGGGATTTTAATGTAAATATTTAAGTGTGAATATTTTTATTACATTAGTGAACCTATTGCCATGGCGGAGGTATGCGCTCTGAGTGCTTCTAGTTTTTACTACTACTGTTTTGCTATGACTACTACTTCTACCTCTACTAACTATGCTACTTTTAGTAAAAATAATGATAATGATTATGATTATTATGAATATAGTAAAGACAGAAATTAGGATGATCATAAGTCCTAAAAACAACAACAAAGTGAATGGCAGAAAGGACTAAACAGCGACCAAACATATTCGCGAGACTGCAACATTTAAACATATAATTGCTACATTATAGAGTATCATCACTTCTTGAAGAAATATCTGCCGTGTCATTATCTAAGGTCATTAGCGGCGTCTTCAGAATAGAACAATAGGCTGAGGCTTGGAAGGGAAAGTCCGGGGATAAGGAAGTTATTTGGTTCACAAGGCGATGTCTGTGGATTCCAAGAATGATTAATGGTAATAAAATAAATGTGTCAGACTTTAGCGGCCATACATCCCTATGAAAAAGTATCATGGTGAAAATGTTAAAAATGGGTTGACTGGGACAAAATGTGTTAGAAGTTGGAACACTGAGGGTTAGTATGGTAGTGAAAAGGCAGATCTTTATCCTTCCGGCATGGCTCTCACACACCTTACGATGTGGACGACAGAAGAAAGGGGTGAAGAAGAGAAGGAAAAGGAAGTGCGGGGGGGGGGGGGGGAGGGAGTAGAAAAGACCCTCCGAAATTAATTGAGGAAAGGGCTAAGGTCCACATTGGGCCTCGGTTTCCGTCTCCTAAGCCCATGACGACAACGAACAGTGGATCGGGGTGGAGGTAGGGGGGGGCACATGTATAATAAGGTTTAGAATTGAATGCTAAAACAA
>NW_020868889.1:335824-338324 GCF_003789085.1 Penaeus vannamei
AAAAAAAAAAAAAAAAAAAAAAGAGAGAGAGAGAGAAAAGAAATGTCCCGGGCGCACGTACTGGAAACAGAATCCTAACGTAATTCTTTTCTTTCATTTTTTATACTCCTCTACTTTCGGATTTCGTCTCGGCGTCTCTTTATCTTTTTTTCTTTCTTTTTCTTTTTTCTTGCATTCTCCACTTTTGGATTTCGTCTCGGCGTCTCTTTATCTTTTTTCTTCTTTCTTTTTCTTGTTTCTTGCATTCTCCACTTTTGGATTTCGTCTTGGCATTTCTTTATCTTTTTTTCTTTCTTTTTCTTTTTTCTTGCATTCTCCACTTTTGGATTTCGTCTCGGCGTCTCTGTATCTTTTTTTCTTCTTTCTTTTTCTTTTTTCTTTCAGTCTCCACTTTTGGATTTCGTCTTGGCGTCTCTATCTTTTTTTCTTTCTTTTTCTTTTTTCTTTCAGTCTCCACTTTCGGATTTCGTCGGCGTCTCTTTATCTTTTTTTTCCTTCTTTCTCTTTCTTTTTTCTTTCAGTCTCGAGCATCTTAATTGGTAAGGAGATCCCTCTGAGTCCCAGCAAGGATGTGGGAGGAGACTCTGGCTTTTGAAAGACGATCTCGAATTTTCTTTACTTTTTTCTTTTTCGTTTTTTTTGTGAATATTTTTATGCTCCATTCATTTTATATATCTTTCATATCTTAACCACTAATCTTGGACGTATTTTTGGAAAAGGAGGAAAAAAATCGAAGCGAGTGAAAAGAGGATATTGCTCGAATTTTGACCTTTATGATCATTGGTTTATATCTTTAACTTGTGAAAGATTTGAAAGACGTGCAACTAATTTTCCGATAATATAGAGAGATAAAAATAAGAATAAAGTGTAGGAAAGGAAAGCAAGAAACATTAAACGTATGCGATGTGTAAACAGCAAGAGAGAGCATACTGTTTCATGGTTAAAAATGAAGGAAACAAAGGGAGAAGGAAAGAAAGAAAGAAAAAAAAAGCAATAACATACACCTCTCCAGATTACAATATCAAGATATAAAAAAGGAAGATATTATTAGGAAACATTTGGAATCGTTTTATTGTGAAACTTTATTTGTTATCTGTTTATTTATTTTAGAGGAAGGATTGGTGACAGGGAATAGGATGTTAATATAAAGATGGTAAAGGATGATGATGATAATGATTGATAATCATAAATGATTATGATAATGACAAGGGTTCGTACGGGTCATGGGGAATCATGGAAAATCATGGAAATTGAAAAAGGAACTTCTAGACCTGGAATATCATGGAATTTTAGAAAGAGTTGAGTTTATCACGGGATCGAAATTGCACGGAATAAACAATTTATCAAAGCAACGAATAACTGCACACTTTCTCTAATGAAATAGGGAGCAAGGTTATCCAATGGAACAAGGAAAAATCACAAGCCTTTGATAGGAAAACTTAAAAGATTATGACCATGAACAAAGAATTACACCCACGGAGCGGTGTTGCAAGGATTCATGTTGCAGGATAAAAGGAGAAAAGGCTTTGATTGGCTCTGAAAGTTGTATCAAAGGAGAAGATAATCTGGTATGTTAGACAGTGATAAAGTCATGTTGAGGGAAGTGGAGATGATGGGAATGGTGACCTCGGAGGAAGCAGCGAGGTTAGCGAGGTCAGCGAGGTCAGCGAGGTCAAGCGAAGATTAGAGGATCAGGTCAGGAAAACGGAGGACGAAAGGAGAGAGAAAGGACAGTGTGTCAGGGATAAAGTAGTTGATTGGGAAAGGACATTGATAAGAAAGGGAGATCTGAAAAGGTGCACTAAATTATTAATAACTAGTGCACGGGAATAAGCTCTGCAGAAGAACTACACAAAGTTTCACATTGACAAAGCTATGGATTCGTCGCTGTACAGAAAGCGTGGAGAGAAAGGAGAGAGTGTAAATCCATTGGCTATTGAATGTAGTAAATTACCACAACGGAAATATAGGACAAAATACATGACAAGATGGCACGGTATTTATATTGGCAACAAAAAGAAGGATTATAAAGAACTAGCAAGCGGTATGACCAGAAACCAGAAGGAATGGTGAAGAATGAAAACTTTTATGTTATTGTGGGATTTCACTATGCAGTGTGACCTAATAGTAGAGGAAAGAAGTCCAGATATTGTGTTTGTGGAGAAGAAAAAGAAAGAAATCAAGACTCTGGATGTGGTAGGACATGGTGATGTGAGCGTTGGAGACAAAGAAATTGAGAGGATTAAAAAGGAGAAGAAAAAGGAAGGATTGAAGGATTTGGGGGATGAAGACAGTCACAGTAATTACCTGCTGTGATCGGTGCATTTGGGAACCATTTCGGATACGTTTGAAAAGCATGTGAAAAAAAACATTGGAGTTAAAAGTAGGTTAAAAGTGATACAGAAAACGATGCTTTTAGGAACAGTAAGCATAATTCAGGAAGGTTTTGTCTTTTTAAAGGCTCGGGAGACCTTTCTTATCTCTCTCTCTCTCTCTCTCT
>NW_020868889.1:345824-353324 GCF_003789085.1 Penaeus vannamei
AAACTCCACAGTCTGGCATAGACCAGAGCCCACCTGTAGACCACCACAGACCAAACTCCCTAGTCTGGCACTGTAGACCAGAGCCCACCTGTAGACCACCACAGACCAAACTCCCTAGTCTGGCACTGTAGACCAGAGCCCACCTGTAGACCACCACAGACCAAACTCCATAGTCTGGCACTGTAGACCAGAGCCCACCCGTAGACCACAGCAGACCCAAACTCCACAGTCTGGCACTGTAGACCAGAGCCCACCTGTAGACCACAGCAGACCAAACTCCACAGTCTGGCACTGTAGACCAGAGCCCACCCGTAGACCACCACAGACCAAACTCCCTAGTCTGGCACTGTAGACCAGAGCCCACCCGTAGACCACAGCAGACCAACTCCACAGTCTGGCACTGTAGACCAGAGCCCACCTGTAGACCACAGCAGACCAAACTCCACAGTCTGGCACTGTAGACCAGAGCCCACCTGTAGACCACAGCAGACCAAACTCCCTAGTCTGGCACTGTAGACCAGAGCCCCACCTGTAGACCACCACAGACCAAACTCCTAGTCTGGCACTGTAGACCAGAGCCCACCTGTAGACCACCACAGACCAAACTCCATAGTCTGGCACTGTAGACCAGAGCCCACCTGTAGACCACCACAGACCAAACTCCACAGTCTGGCACTGTAGACCGCCCACCTGTAGACCACAGCAGACCAAACTCCACAGTCTGGCACTGTAGACCAGAGCCCCACTGTAGACCACAGCAGACCAAACTCCCTAGTCTGGCACTGTAGACCAGAGCCCACCTGTAGACCACAGCAGACCAAACTCCATAGTCTGGCACTGTCTCCAAAACTCCAGCACTGTCCAGAGCCCACCTGTAGACCACCACAGACCAAACTCCATAGTCTGGCACTGTAGACCAGAGCCCACCTGTAGACCACAGCAGACCAAACTCCATAGTCCTGTAGACCAGAGCCCACCTGTAGACCACAGCAGACCCAAACTCCCATAGTCTGGCACTGTAGACCAGAGCCCACCTGTAGACCACAGCAGACCAAACTCCCTAGTCTGGCACTGTAGACCAGAGCCCACCTGTAGACCACAGCAGACCAAACTCCTAGTCTGGCACTGTAGACCAGAGCCCACCTGTAGACCACCAGCAGACCAAACTCCATAGTCTGGCACTGTAGACCAGAGCCCACCTGTAGACCACAGCAGACCAAACTCCATAGTCTGGCACTGTAGACCAGAGCCCACCTGTAGACCACAGCAGACCAAACTCCATAGTCTGGCACTGTAGACCAGAGCCCACCTGTAGACCACAGCAGACCAAACTCCTAGTCTGGCACTGTAGACCAGAGCCCACCTGTAGACCACAGCAGACCAAACTCCCTAGTCTGGCACTGTAGACCAGAGCCCACCTGTAGACCACAGCAGACCAAACTCCATAGTCTGGCACTGTAGACCAGAGCCCACCTGTAGACCACACAGACCAAAACTCCACAGTCTGGCACTGTAGACCAGAGCCCACCTGTAGACACCACAGAGTCTGGCACTGTAGACCAGAGCCCACCTGTAGACCACCACAGACCAAACTCCCTAGTCTGGCACTGTAGACCAGAGCCCACTGTAGACCACAGCAGACCAAACTCCTAGTCTGGCACTGTAGACCAGAGCCCACCTGTAGACACCACAGACCAAACTCCACAGTCTGGCACTGTAGACCAGAGCCCACCTGTAGACCACAGCAGACCAAACTCCACAGTCTGGCACTGTAGACCAGAGCCCACCTGTAGACCACCACAGACCAAACTCCATAGTCTGGCACTGTAGACCAGAGCCCACCTGTAGACCACACAGACCAAACTCCATAGTCTGGCACTGTAGACAGAGCCCACCCGTAGACCACAGCAGACCAAACTCCCTAGTCTGGCACTGTAGACCAGAGCCACCTGACCACAGCAGACCAAACTCCATGGTCTGGCACTGTAGACCAGAGCCCACCCGTAGACCACAGCAGACCACTCCCAGTCTGGCACTGTAGACCAGAGCCCACCCGTAGACCACAGCAGACCAAACTCCAGTAGTCTGGCACTGTAGACAGAGCTGTAGACCAAACTCCCTAGTCTGGCACTGTAGACCAGAGCCCACCTGTAGACCACAGCAGACCAAACTCCCATAGTCTGGCACTGTAGACCAGAGCCCACCCGTAGACCCAGCAGACCAAACTCCACAGTCTGGCACTGTAGACCAGAGCCCACCTGTAGACCACAGCAGACCAAACTCCCTAGTCTGGCCACTGTAGACCAGAGCCCACCCGTAGACCACAGCAGACCAAACTCCATAGTCTGGCACTGTAGACCAGAGCCCACCCGTAGACCACAGCAGACCAAACTCCTAGTCTGGCACTGTAGACCAGAGCCCACCTGTAGACCACACAGACCAAACTCCATAGTCTGGCACTGTAGACCAGAGCCCACCTGTAGACCACAGCAGACCAAACTCCATAGTCTGGCACTGTAGACCAGAGCCCACCTGTAGACCACAGCAGACCAAACTCCTAGTCTGGCACTGTAGACCAAGCCCACCTGTAGACCACAGCAGACCAAACTCCCTAGTCTGGCACTGTAGACCAGAGCCCACCTGTAGACCACAGCAGACCAAACTCCATAGTCTGGCACTGTAGACCAGAGCCCACCTGTAGACCACCACAGACCAAACTCCCTAAGTCTGGCACTGTAGACCAGAGAACCCACCTGTAGACCACAGCAGACCAAACTCCCTAGTCTGGCACTGTAGACAGAGCCCACCTGTAGACCACCACAGCCAAACTCCCTAGTCTGGCACTGTAGACCAGAGCCCACCTGTAGACCACCACAGACCAAACTCCATAGTCTGGCACTGTAGACCAGAGCCACCTAGACACACAGACCAAACTCCATAGTCTGGCACTGTAGACCAGAGCCCACCTGTAGACAGCAGACCAACTCCACAGTCTGGCACTGTAGACCAGAGCCCACCTGTAGACCACAGCAGACCAAACTCTAGTCTGGCACTGTAGACCAGAGCCACCTGTAGCACCACAGACCAAACCTCCCTAGTCTGGCACTGTAGACCAGAGCCCACCTGTAGACCACAGCAGACCAAACTCCTAGTCTGGCACTGTAGACCAGAGCCCACCTGTAGACCACAGCAGACCAAACTCCCTAGTCTGGCACTGTAGACCAGAGCCCACCTGTAGACCCCAGCAGACCAAACTCCTAGTCTGGCACTGTAGACCAGAGCCCACCTGTAGACCACAGCAGACCAAACTCCATAGTCTGGCACTGTAGACCAGAGCCACCCGTAGACCACAGCAGACCAAACTCCATAGTCTGGCACTGTAGACCAGAGCCCACCTGTAGACCACCACAGACCAAACTCCACAGTCTGGCACTGTAGACCAGAGCCCACCTGTAGACCACCACAGACCAAACTCCATAGTCTGGCACTGTAGACCAGAGCCCACCCGTAGACCACAGCAGACCAAACTCCCTAGTCTGGCACTGTAGACCAGAGCCCACCTGTAGACACAGCAGACCAAACTCCTAGTCTGGCACTGTAGACCAGAGCCCACCTGTAGACCACAGCAGACCAAACTCCATAGTCTGGCACTGTAGACCAGAGCCCACCTGTAGACCACAGCAGACCAAACTCCATAGTCTGGCACTGTAGACCAGAGCCCACCGTAGACCACAGCAGACCAAATAGTCTGGCCACTGTAGACCAGAGGCCCACCTGTAGACCACCACAGACCAAAACTCCATAGTCTGGCACTGTAGACCAGAGCCCACCTGTAGACCACAGCAGACCAAACTCCATAGTCTGGCACTGTAGACCAGAGCCCACCTGTAGACCACAGCAGACCAAACTCCTAGTCTGGCACTGTAGACCAGAGCCCACCTAGACCACCCAGACCAAACTCCATAGTCTGGCACTGTAGACCAGAGCCCCCTGTAGACCACAGCAGACCAAACTCCATAGTCTGGCACTGTAGACCAGAGCCCACCTGTAGACCACCACAGACCAAACTCCATAGTCTGGCACTGTAGACCAGAGCCCATACCAAACTCCTAGTCTGGCACTGTAGACCAGCCCACCTGTAGACCACCACAGACCAAACTCTCTGGTCTGGCACTGTAGACCAGAGCCCACCTGTAGACCACCACAGACCAAACTCCCTAGTCTGGCAACTGTAGACCAGAGCCCACCCGTAGACCACACAGACCAAACTCCCTAGTCTGGCACTGTAGACAGAGCCCACCTGTAGACCACACAGACCAAACTCCTAGTCTGGCACTGTAGACCAGAGCCCACCCGTAGACCACCACAGACCAAACTCCTAGTCTGGCACTGTAGACCAGAGCCCACCTGTAGACCACAGCAGACCAAACTCCCTAGTCTGGCACTGTAGACCGAAGCCCACTGTAGACCACACAGACCAAACTCCACAGTCTGGCACTGTAGACCAGAGCCCACCCGTAGACCACCACAGACCAAACTCCATAGTCTGGCACTGTAGACCAGAGCCCACCTGTAGACCACCACAGACCAAACTCCATAGTCTGGCACTGTAGCAGAGCCCACCGTAGACACCACAGACCAAACTCCACAGTCTGGCACTGTAGACCAGAGCCCACCCGTAGACCACCACAGACCAACTCCACAGTCTGGCACTGTAGACCAGAGCCCACCCGTAGAGCCCAGTCTGGCACTGTGTGAACAGAGCCCACCCGTAGACCACAGCAGACCAAACTCCCACTGGCACTGTAGACCAGAGCCCACCCGTAGACCACCACAGACCAAACTCCATAGTCTGGCACTGTAGACCAGAGCCCACCCGTAGACCACCACAGACCAAACTCCATAGTCTGGCACTGTAGACCAGAGCCCACCTGTAGACCACAGCAGACCAAACTCCATAGTCTGGCACTGTAGACCGAAGCCCACCCGTAGACCGAAGCCCGAACGTCGAGGAGGCCGCCGCTTCACGTCCGACATTCCTGCTCGGTTCGACAGCGCATTATCGGAACGAGACGGGAGGTTTCGTGAGAAATTCTCGTAATAGACGTTAAGCTTACAGGTGCATTATTGAACGCTTCCCGGCCGCGTGTTAAGTGGTTGGACGTTAGGCCTACGGGGGTCTTGGGAGACACACACACACGCACACACACACACACAACACGCACACACACACACACACACACACACACACACACACACGCATATACACACACATTTTTTTTATTTATTTTTTATTTTTTTTTTTCCCCACACATATGCGTAAATGTACACACACACACACACACACACACACACACATACACACACACACATATATATTTTTTTTTTTTTTTTTTTTTAAGCTACCTACCACGCCAAAGAACACGAGTCCGCTGTATATATTCTAAATGAAAATGCTTCTATGAATTATAACTAATGTACGTGTGAGTCATATATTGACAGCACTGGCATACGAGTTCTATTGAAACTGGCACAGAAAAAAATGCTTTTTGAATACCTCTATTCATAAAATATGTCATTTGATTTTTAGTTTTAACTTTATACTATGATGATGATATTGGTGATGAAACGCACAAAATATAAAAGTAATGATTGGTAATATCAATAATATCGATTGTGATGGTAAGGATGATAAGAAGAGGAATGTGCACAATAACAGCTAATGGATATGATAATGGTAATGTCAATGATAATGATGAAACTGATGATAAGGGTGGTAATGATAATAATGATGATAACAGCTATGATGATAACATTTGTACTGATAGTGGAGATAATGATGGTTGATTTTGATGGTAATTAGGGTCATCACCATCATCACTATCATTGCTTTGGATGCAGTGATAAAATGGATTCGGTTTCGGACCATAAGGCCGAGTTTTGCATGTACATATACATGTACATCTGGCAACTCCTGAACAATGCCGTGGCAGTTGCCAATTAGTGTGATTTGGGTTATCATTCTTCCACTCGAAACCGAAGATGAGATCGTATTGTCAATGAAGAAAGCACAACATGGATAGAATGCTACAGGATCGGCAACAAATGCAACGCACGTCCCACTCAAGCATAGATGAATAATCTGATATATATATATATATATATATATATATATATATATATATAATATATATATATATATATATATATATTATAATATATATATATATGTACACACACACACACACACACACACACACACACACACACACACAACACACACACACACACACACACACACACACACACACACACACACACAACACACACACACACACACACACACACACACACACACACATATATATATATATATATATATATATATATATATATATATATATATATATATATATATATATATATATATATATATACATATATTATATATATATATATATATAATATATATATATATATATATATATATATATATATATATTATACTTATATCTATCTATCTATCTATCAACAAATATTAATTTGTGTTTGTGTGTGAGCATGTCGACTTAGTTAATCTTAAAATGGGTAACATAACTTACCAGTCTTTTAAGGCTCATTGGATGAATTGAACTCATTCCTCTGCTGTGTGCGTACCAAAGCTGCAATAGTCACAGACACATTCTTAATCAATGACTTTAATTTAATTGACTTTATTCCCTAATTCTATCAGGGAATAACAATGAGCAAGGAGTATATCGTAATGTAAACTTTAACAATAACTGTTATAAGGAAGAAAATACTCTCTGCTAATTAATTCATGTCTAAGGTTAACTTTAGACTTACACTCTCCCCTTTGCCTACTAATTATAGATCCTTAATCATTACTATGAATATTTTTTCCGTTTTTAACATTAGGCAATCGACCTCCCTATTCTTTCCTATATTTTCCTTTTTACTCTTTATTCTGATATATAATTCCATTCTCAATCTATTCCTTGGTACCATTGGAACTGTCCCCTTCGAGTAATTCCGTTGCATTATCCACAGGCAAAAATACGAGAAAGATAAGGAAAATCTGGACATTGGGGCTGGTGAATCATGGTGTGTTGTTTTATACCACGAATTTTGCCCATTTTTCTCTCTGGGTGCAGGAGGAGAGTAAAGATGCTGGCTTAGTTATCACAATTTAGTACACATTCAACAATTAAATGGATTCACTTATAAAGTATTGCAGTCTTCACATTCCGGGCAAAACACGAATTTTAATACCAATGATTATCTATAAATATAGATAATCATCATGTTATTCTGTCAATCATAACATTAAATTTTGCTATATTGGCATGACTTTAAAAAGGTATAAAATACGTAAAGGAACATCATTTAATAATTATAAATAATGCCTCTTTCAAATGTCAACTCAAAATGGACCTCGACATATACATACATACATATATACACAAACACACACACACGCACATATATGAAGAGAGAGGG
>NW_020868889.1:368324-370824 GCF_003789085.1 Penaeus vannamei
TCCTTTATACCGTCTTTCGACAATTGTCACAGTAATTTTTTATTCAAATCATCCTCAGGTTGTGATAATGGACAGCTATTTCTATAATCTAAAAAATACTGGGCTTCATTATACTACAATTTTGAGTTCATATTCCATAAGCATATTTTTGTTAGGAATAATATTACGCAGTCTCCACTGTTATTGCAGTTTTGCAATAAACTTTGTCGTTTAGATGATTTTTAAGTGTCATTGCATTTCATATAAAGGTGAGTACAAAACGAAGCAGAAAACTGGATTTAGACGCGAAATAATATACAAATCAAAAACACAATTATCAGAATGAGAGTTTCATTTGATAAATTACATACTAATGTAGCGACTTAAGGATCTACCTCGCTACGCCCTCACCCTTTTTGATGTAAAGGAAAATTCCATAAAATCTTTAAGTCGATAAACTCGAAACTAAGGATGTTTGCGCTGATCTATTCAGAAGTTTACCAATTAAATATCCAAAACATTTTCAGCTTTAGTAATAGGAATGTCTCGTTAACGCCAATGTTTACCAATGCATGTTGAAAGCATAGTCGCCTGATTAGTAAACTTTAATAGACATTAATAGACTAAAAACCTTATTGTCTCAAGCAGTATAACAAAGGACTGGATGAAAGTTTGTTCTAATCTTATTCTGCCATCTTTCAGCGTAACAAATACTTCGATTATAAGGCATTTTAGTCAATTATCAACATAGACAGAAAATGAAACACTGTCACAAGAGAAATAGAAATAGAAAGTGTACCATTTCATCCTCCTGTATTTTTTTTTTTTTTTTGTCTGAGTTGGTTACACTGTGTAGAGGAAGAAAGTACGTGAGTTAAATAACAAAGCTGTTTGCTCCTATTAATTAAGCGAAAAATAGTAATATTAAGTGACCCGCATACAGTGTTACCAACTCGCTTAAAAGTATTGCGAAAAAATGTTATTTTCATTTGTTATTCTTTTTCCTATAGTTACTTTAGGAAAGTAGAGGTACTTTGTGAATTAATAATATTTTGATATATTTTTGGGAGGTATTTTGAGTTCCATAGGTGTTGAAAAAAGAAAAGTTTAATATATCCATCATTTTTACGCAATACTTGTGGTGACAATGATTATGAAGAATTTCTAGAATACATTACCTCTTAGAAGTGATTCAGGTAATTTTCATAGATTAATAATTTATATCATTTCTCGTTTAGCTTATTTTTATCTATCAATTTATCTATCTATCAACTATTAGTTATTGTTTTATCTTCACAAACCTTCAATTTCATCTGCAGCCAAAGATAATAAACTAAGTAGAAATATTTAATCTCAGAATAATTAGTTATTAGCAGATCCTCTGAAATAATTAATCGAAATACGTGTTTTTCGCTCTGTTTTATGCACAATCCACTGCACATGAACCTGCATGACTCCTTTCTAATCCTTAACTAACAGCCTAACCCAGACATTCCCGCGGCTTCACCTTCAGGCTCAGGTCAACTCTGAGTCACGGGTCACCGGGCTCGCGTTCGGGGTCAAGGTCACGGTCCGGCTCGCCCGCCCTGCACAACAACCAGAGCAAACGGTGAGAGGGAGACAGCTGCAACATCATGCAAAATATGTCACAGTCACACACACAAACTTACACACACATGCATATACATATACATACATATATGTACCTATATATAGAGGGATACATATATATATATATATATATATATATATATATATATATATATATATATATATATAATATATATATATATATATATATATATATATATACATATATACATACATACATTATATATATATATATATATATATATATATATATATATATATATATATATATATATATATATATATATATATATATATATATATATATATATATATATATGAATATAAATATATATATGTATATATGTATATAGATAGATAGATAGATAGATAGATAGATAGATAGATAGATAGATAGATAGATAGATAGATAGATAGATAGATAGATAGATAGATATAGATATAGATAGATAGATAGATATAGATATAGATAGATAGATAGATAGATATAGATAGATAGATAGATAGATAGATAGATATAGATAGATAGATATAGATAGATAGATAGATAGATAGAGATAGATAGATAGTTATAGATATAGATATAGATAGATAGATATAAATATATAGATAGATATAGATAGATAGATATAGATATATATATATATTTACAAACAGACAGATAGGCAGATAGATAGAGATATGCTAACAGACATATAGATAGACAGACAGAGATATACTGATTGACAGACATATAGATAAATACAAAAATCCAGACACATATATCACAGACATACGGCCGGTTTGTTAAGATTGTGCCAGGCCCGACCCAAAGAATTTTCATAAATACAGACGTAGAAATAAAGGCATATCTGTCTATATACCTGATAAACTTTTAACTGACTATTTGCCCGTTTAATATGCATTTGCC
>NW_020868889.1:384212-424212 GCF_003789085.1 Penaeus vannamei
CTGGTCTTAGGTTTATGGTGCAAAGAGGGATGTGAGTATATACTGGACTTCGGGACCGAGATGGTGATAATATGCCTCAATAATTATTCGTCAATTATATACGACAGAGAATGGGCGGATAATAAGGCTAATGATAAATCGTAATGATAATGAAGAAGTTTAACAATGATGCATGAAAATTACATTTATGATGGTAATTGATGTATTCATTGATGATATGTTAGTAATACACCAACAGTATACATGATAATGGATAAATGATGGTGGACTTCAATGAATTAAGAGGAGCCACGTGTATGTATATATGATAGTTATAATGATGCGCCAAACGAATAAAACAACAACGTCTCGTAATTCAATAACGAGTCATTTAATAAATAAGATAAAAAATTCTTTTTTAAAAAAATTCAGCCAGGTCACCTAGGATTTTTTGTCTTCAGTGTCAAACGACATATTTGTGCAGATTTGCATTTTTATCGTAACCTCCGAAGCGCTTTTTCTGGGTTCTGGTTAAACCGAGAAATGAATCTGCCTGCATTGCTGAAGGACATATTAAACATTTTGTGGCGCGAGCAGTGTGAGGAAGGGCTGACTTGCCAGAGAGTACGAGAGAGAAGAGAGAGAGAGAGGAGAGAGGAGAGAGCAGAGAGACCGAGGAAAGCGGGTGGGGGAGGAGGCGAATGCCGCGCGGGGCAGAGAAGAGAGAGGAGGCCGGCTAGAAGCAATGAGAGAAGCCAAGAGAAGACGACCCGACGCGACGGCGGCTGGTAGTCGAGACGACGGGGAAAGCATGAAACGGGAGGAGGAGCCTTTGTGATAAAAGACTGCAGGAGATGGAGCGAGAGGGAGGGAGGAGAGAGAGAGAGAGAGAGAGTGAGAGAGAAGAGGATGCAAAAGTGTAGCGGGAGGTAGAGAGAGAGAGAGAAGAGAGAGAGAAGAGAGCACGAGCGGCCCCACGCACGCTGGCTGTCCCCTTCCAGCGCCGGGGCGGGGAAGGAGGATGAATGTAGACGCAGAGGCGCGCGGACTTGGTCCTAGGGGGCCGGGGAGAGGGAGAGATGGAATATGTTACGAAGTCGTTGCAGAACAGTAAAGGAGTCGTAGGTGCGAAAGCAAGGTATAGGAGAGCGAGCGAAGGGCAGGCCATGATGATCTCGAGGCTTAGAGATGTGCGAGCAAAGAGATGCAGATTGAGAGTATTAGGTGGGACGGAGGAGAGGAGAGAGAACAGGCGGGGGCACTACGGGAGAACTGCATTTGAGTGGGGTCCGGATAGTATAGGATGATCTGCAGAGAGAGAAGAGAGAGAACGAGGGCGGCCGTAGCGAATGCGAGGACCGAGAGGGTGTAAAGGAGATTAATGAATGACAAATTATTATATATTATATTAGTTGATTGTGGCCCAAATAAAGAAGAGGATGGACTCTTTCATGTCTTGTCTATAAACATAAAGCGATAAAGTATATATATCCCCCTATATTCTTTCGCAGAAAAAAAAAAAAAAAAAAAAAAAAAAAAAAGGCCTTACATGTAAGCCAATAAACTGTTTCCTGGATCACGTTGAGTAATTAGTCATATTTCATATATTTTCATATATCCATCAAATCCTCATGGGGACGAAAGGTCTATCCTATTTTATTAATATATATATAATAGTGGTTCCAGCATTTTGCCTTTTTTTGATTTGTCGTGTCTGTTGTGTGTGTGTTGTGTGTGGTGCTGATGATTGTAGATCTGTATGTGGTCAGAGTAAGTTCTGATGTGTTGTGTTTGTGTGTCGGGTGTGTTTGAGCCGGAGAGAGAGAGAGAGACAGAGAGAGAGAGAGAGAAGAAGGAGGGAGAGAGAGGAGAGAGAGAAGAGAGAGGAGAGAGAGAGAGAGGAGAAGAGAGAGAGATGATCGGGTAATGAGATTAGGTATACATTTATATATAGTAATTATGACAGATAGATATAGCAATATTAGATATTTGATGCTGTGGTATGTGTCGTGTGTTTTGGGGTGTTGTCATTGGTTAAATTTCTCTCAAAACGCAAAGTGAAGCCAGCTTATTAGCGAAGAAAGAAGCACAAGGCTTTCCAGCCAGAAGATCGAGCGAACAGGCCAGGTGTCTTCCTTTCCGATCTTTAACTAACAAACTGAGAAGATTTAACTGTCAACTAAAATATGGCTGCGGTCAGTTCCTTCAAAAATGAGCGCACATGCCACGCAACTCGCCACATACCTAGCGAGTTTTCGGAGGACGTTATAATTATGGTAACGTTTACTTTCAAATTTAAGCAGTACAATTAGATGCTATTCAAGTTGACACCTCCCCTAGAATTTAATGGAACTCAGCAAAGAGAAGAAGCAAAATAGGGCAGGGTGGTAATTTTTGCCGTCAATGGAAAACTACGAGTTTATCTTTGTGTTGTGAATATGTTGTTCTTAATGCACTACTTACCTTCCCAGCACCTCATATTGCCTCCCTTAAGCGGATTTGGTCAACATTCTCCAAAAATCATGAAGTGGCCGTGGGCTCGGAGGCACCGAATCTTTTTGTCAGCATTGGGAAGATTAGAGTTAGCAGGTTATTCCATTGACCTTTTTTGGCCGAACGCCTGACAAGCGCACTGACTCTACTGAATGGAGATAAATGCGTAATTCACTCGCAAAGACCGTAAGCTCGGCCAACATACCACAGTCGCCTCTTTGTGCCTGCCCTGACCACATCAAACAGAACCACCAGCCTTACCCTTGCCGTCATCCCTACCAATCGATGCAAGCCGCAGACGCCTCTCTAGATCCGCACTCGCGCTCTCAGTCCCTGACTCCATCACCCACGTCTTAGGATCATGTTTGCACACATAACCTATCTCATCAGCTGATTATAATATTGCGGGTGTGAATATTTAGGGATTGCTGGTGTTAGGGTGCAGTAGCGGGCTTGCGCGAGTAGCTGGAATAGTCGGATACGTAGGCTACGTTGGCGAAGTAGATGCTGCGTGGATGGAGTGCGTAGTGTGCGTCTGTTGTGTTGTGGTGTGGTGGGTGTGAGTCTTGCTCTGTGAGCTGAAAGGTGTGGTGTGTGTGTGCGTGTATCGCTGATGGCATCAGCGAGTCAAATCTACACCGTGGTTGTTAGACATGTGTGCGCTCATTGTGGTGTGGTGTCGTACTTTCGTAAGCGTGCGCGTGGGTTGTGTGTGTTCGATTGTGACAGTAGGGCGTGCGAACATTGTGTAGTATGGGATTGGGTGTGTGATCCCATGATGCGTGTTCGTAGGTGTTGATGGTAGGTTGTGTGGTGGTGCTGTGCTGGCCTGTACTGCACACACATTCAGCGACGTTTAGCGTCTCCATGTTAGGGTCAATACAATCCATAAATTTCGCTGGGCAACTGGAGTTCCCTTAATGTGAGTCAGGGGTTACTTGGCAAAAGGCATCCCGGGCGCGAACACTTAGTAAACGGACGTAATGCTAGTCAGATTCTGAATTAGTTGAGTCGTCAAGAGTGTCGAAGTTCGGATTAAGTTCTATCGTTTTATATTCGTAGTTTTGTTTATGAGCTTTTTTGTTCTCTTTTATTTTTGTTTATTATTGTTTATATTTTTTTTTTCTTTTTCTTATTGTTTTCTTTTTTTTTGTTTTTTATTTTAGCTTTTTTATTAATATACGCTCATAAATTCAAATATTATAGAAGATAAGAACTGAAATATTATCGGCGCGCGTTAATTGAATTAATTGACAGTTTTATCTGCGTTCATTATGAAAATCCTGAGGTATGATAATACGAGTCGGCGGCTGGAGTACGTCGGGGCTCTTAACATGGACTACCATAGACTAATGTAGATACTACTAAAATAAAGAGAGGGAATAAAATAATTCTATATAAGACTTAAGTAACATGTTATACAATACCAGACCAAAAGGTACCAGTTATCGGCGGACTGGATCTGCGATCTGGATAAAAAGCAGAACAACAACAAATAAAACAATAATCCAGTCGTGTCTCGCATAATCTTAGTATAATGAAATCTCTGACCATACAGAGTATGAACATAGATGCAAAAGGCGAAACGATAATATAAATGCTTTATGGTTGCCCTATGATGATGTATTAATATGAGACGCCTGTTTACCCGGGCTTGTGAGGAGGATACGGTTGAATGTCTGACGAGACAATCATCTATAACCGCATATCACACCCACACAGAGGAGCAACCTCGTCCTCACCGTTCAGAGGGTAAGCACATTAACCCATTTCTCTATCTATTGGGGATTACACTCAATTGTAAGAACGTTCTTTTCCCCCGTCGCCCGCAATTAGATGGGGTGCAGAAGAAATTCCTTGTTTTCACTTGAACTCATTGGTGCACTATTAATGCAATTTTTGTCTGTTTATTTATGATTATATTTTTATTAGTATGGAAAGGCTCTTTAGATCGACATATTTGTAGTCGTTTTATTATTTTGTTTTGGAAATGGAATTTGAGAGATAAAAAAGAGAAACAAATTATCGGCTTATTAACAAAACGTACGGAAAAATCTGGGTGCATGTCACTGTTTTTTTTCAACAAGTCCATAGGTTATATCAATATTCTGGATCACAGGAGTGCCATACTTATTAAGAATATATTTAAATTCAGTAATTAGTAACAATATAGATGCGTGTCTGATATCTGTCGTGTTTTATCAATCCTTTTAATCTGTACTGCTGTTTTTTCTTTTGGCTCATGTTCTATTTTTTTTTCTACTCACATATATAAGGATTAGGTGGTAAAGAAGGAAAATAGACATGGAGGCAATAGAGAGAAGAACCGGTAGAGAGAGGTATAAGTAGTAGAATCAGAGATGTGGGAGAAAGAGACTGAGAAGGAGAAGGTTAGAAGAAGTAGATGAAAGAGGAGGGCAGAAGTATGTAGAAGCTAATAGAAATGAGAGAAGAGGGGCAAGCGAAGAGTATGACGGGAGGAGAGAGAGAAGAGATGACGAAGAGGAGAACGAGACGAGCAATTGACAGTCAGAAATATGAGAGAGAGAGAAGCAAGGCTAGCGCAGAGAGAGAACGATGAGAGAGGAGAAGGAAGGAGAGACGGGAAGAGAGCAGTAAAGAGTTCAAGAGCAATATGAGACATCGACAGTACAGGATGTGCAGAGACAAAGACACACAACATATGAACTAGGCTGACGAGGGCAGACTTGGGATCCATCAGGACTAACAGAGATGATAAATGGGAACATTATAGGACCAGTTAAGAAACGTCGCTGCCAGGGCAACAAAACAAACCGATCGGCTAGCAAGAAATTCCATTTCAAGAATCAAAGTAAATAAGAATTCCTATTATCTTTATATATACACAGTAATACAAGATTTCAGCATAATCCTATGCCCTCGTCCTCCCAATACTCTCTCGCTTAACGCTAACCAAGACTCTTGCACGGTGCATAATTGAGATGCGCCAGTATCTGTGGAATCACTGAAGGAGGGTCGTGGCGGATGCTGGAGGGCTCCGTCGTTCTGTGGAATGGAAATATTCCGGCCCAGAAGAGAAGAGAAGGACGAAAGAATCCTTTATTTTTGAGGCGTTTGGCATCACCTGTTAATCATGATGTCCGAGTTTCTTTTTTTTGTGGCATGACTTTTTGTGTATTGTGTGGGAGGTTCTCCTTTTTGTGCATGACTTTTGGTGTGGCCGATGATCATCTGTTCATAAATCGCATCGTATTTTGATGTCGCTAAGAAATGACTTTTGTCATAAAGGGAGATTTTTCTAGTGGATGAAGGCTTCTTCGACTTTTCTTGTTGCAACATATGTTAGAACTTGTTAGCTGGGACGCGTTCTCATTTTTTGTTGCATGATACTTTTAAGGCTGGAGGCGTTCTCCTTTATTTGGGTGATGGAAGCTATATAGGGGAGAGGTAATTATTTTTTGTGCATGGTAACTAATTTGTGGGAAGGATTGGGTTCGCAAATTTTTGAGCGCATGTGAACTTTTTTAGTTGATAGAAAACGATTCATATGAGGATTTTTTGTGGGAGGTCTCTCACTCTTAGTGCACGGATGACTTTTGGGGGAGGTCTCCTTATTTTGTGCATTGGGCTTTTTTGGGGGAGAGTATTCTCTTCTTTTTGTGCATATGACCTGCGACTTTTGGGGAGGTTCTCATTATTTTTGTGAGTCATCACTAGGCTGATTGTGGGTGCAGGTTCTCTTTTTGTGTCTATTTAAAAGGACTTATGTGGGGGAGGATTTCTCACTTTTTTTGGTGCATGACGTATTGGTTCATGTGATTGTGGGAGGTTCTGCATTACTCTTATGCATGGACTATTGGGGAGGTTTCTCCTTTTTTGTGGGACTTTTGGTGGCGGAGGTTCTCCTTTTTGTGCATGACTTTTGGGGGAGGTTCTTTAATCTGTTCATGGATTTTGAAGCGGGTTCCTTCTCTGTGCATGACATCTGAAGCAGGGTTCTTATTTATGCATGGCTTATGAAGTAGATTTCTTATCTATGTTGGATTTCCGAAGCAGATTTCTTATCTATGTTGGATTTCTGAAGTAGATATCTTATATATGTTGCACAGATAAGATATCTACTTCAGAAGCAGGGTTCTTATTTATGCATGGCTTATGAAGTAGATTTCTTATCTATGTTGGATTTCCGAAGCAGATTTCTTATCTATGTTGGATTTCTGAAGTAGATATCTTATCTGTGCATGACATCCGAAATCGATTTCTTATCTATATCTGACTTCTAAAGTAGACTCCTTATATATGCCTGACGCCTTTGGTGGTATAAATCTTTTTTTTCAGTGTAGCTCTTTATAAACCTTAAATAGTTTATTGAAGTAGATTTCTTCTCTATGCAGGACCTCTTCTGACGCAGGTTCCTCGCCTATACATGATATCTTTAGAGATTGATCTCTTATCTATGCATGACTCTTGAAGTAGATTCCTCCTCCATGCATGACGATTTTTGTGCTACGTTTCTCATAACTGTAGAAGATTCCTTATTTACGCATGACCCCTTCTTGAGCAAATTATAGATAGATAGATAGATAGATAGATAATAATGACATGTCTGATTTTCCTGTCCTGTCATCTTGTAGGTGATAATAAACCTAGGATTAGGATGCAGGTTCCGAGGCAAGATCATGCACGAAATCCTGCATGCCGCTGGGTTCCTGCATGAGCACACGCGGCCGGATCGAGGGACTTATATTCAGGTCAAATGGAAAAATATTCGAGAAGGTGATTCTGACACGTCTTGTCTGGGTTGGGCGTGGGCGTTTGGTGAATATATCTGAGCATATATTGTGTTTATTTATGAGCATCAACATTACTTTTACACACATATATTTGTATGTACATACGTACGTGTATACATACATACATACATATAATAACCATACATGACAACATACATACACACACACACACCACACACCACCACACACACCACACAGCCACACAACACACACACACACACACACACACACACACCACAAACACACCAAACACACACCACACCCACAACACCACCACACACACGCACAAACACACACACCACACCACACAACACACCACACATATATATATACATATATATATATATATATTATATATATATATATATATCTATATATTATTATATAATATTATATATATATATATATATATATATATTATATACTAAATATATAAAACACACACATCAACCCAAAAACAAACAAAAAAATGTGCAAAAAAAAACAAAAAAAAAAAAAAAAAAAAAAAAAAAAAAAAAAAAAATAAACAAAAAAAAAATACAAAAAAAAAAAAAAACACCAAAAACGCAACGGCCAGATCTAACAAAAAAAACCAAAAAAAACATAACACATCTCTTTCTTCTGTTCTGTCTCTATATATCTATATTATATATATATATATATATATATATGATATATATACTATATTATTATATATATCATATATACACTATATTTCGCATCTAACTGTAACTGGAGCCTCTCTCGCAGACGCAAGAAGAACTACGGGATCGACCTTCGGTCACAGCAGCCTGGATGTTCCTACGACTACAAATCCATTAATGCATTACGGGCGCTACACTTTCTCGGAGGTGAGTGCCTGTCGTGCCTCCAAGGCCATGGTTGTGAGTCAAATGCACACGCACATACACATTTTTCTATGCGTACATGTGAACATATACATGTTGCAAGCTAGGTATAATTTCCCCCCACTACAAGCACACACACATACACAGATCACAACACACACACACACCAACACACGACACACAACAACAACACACCATCACCACAAACCACACACACACACACACACACACGCACACAACACACAACACACACACCAACCACACACACACATAAACGCTGGCGATCCAACACATAACAATATCTTTATACGTAATTCAAAGCCCATGTTAGAAGAAAGAAGAAAAAAAATAAAAAAAGTAATAAGAAGGGAAAAAAAAAAAAGAAAGAAAAAAAGAAAAAAAAGAAATAAAGAAAAAACAGAAAAAAAGAAAAGACGAAAAAAAAGAAAAGAAAAAAAACAAGAAAAGAATAAAGAAAAAAAAAAAGAAAAATAAGAAAGAATAATTAGAAGAAAAAACCATTATTGAGTGGTAAAAAATCATAGTAATGTCATACCAAGGGCATTTACGGTTTTTCGCTTGTGCTTACTTTCTGTATTTGTGTATAATCGTCAAACCCTACTTGTATGTACACTATATTGTGTATGTAGAAATTCTCTTTCTTTCTTTTTCTCTCCGTCTGTTTGTTTCTCTCTCTATCTCTCTCTCCCTCCCTTTCTGTCTGTTTCTCTCTCTCACTCTTTTTCTCCATGTTGTCTGTTTGTCTGTCTGTCTGTCTGTCTCTCTCTCTCTCTCTCTCTCTCTCTCTCTCTCTCTCTCTCTCTCTCTCTCTCTCTCTCTCTCTCCTCTCCTCTCTTCTCTCTCTCTCTCTCTCTCTCCTCTCTCTCCTCGTCTCTCCTCTCCCTCTCCTCCCTCTCCTCTCCCTCTCCTCCTCTCCCTCTCCTTCTCCCTCCCCTCCTCTCTCCCTGTCTATCTACCTCCCTCTTCTATTATCTAAGCGTACTAGCATCCTCCCCCCTCCCCCCCAGACCCGAAGGCGCCCGACGCTGGTCCCGAAGTTGCCTGTGGCGGGCGGTCTCGGCGGCTCGTCCCTCACGCCCCTGGACATACGAAGGGTCAACACCTTCTACAAATGCGTTTAAGGGCGAAGATTTCAACGTTATGGGATAGAAAAAAGAGTCTTTATGCGTTTTATGAAAGAGGCGGATGTTCCGAGTTTCTGATGCCCGGCCGCGATTGGGAGAGAATGTGGTTTCAGGAATGATTATGTGATGTGGAATGAGGATTCGTGTCGCGGATTAGAGACGAGGCGGGGCGGGGCTGTGAGGTTGTCGTCAAAAATTCTCGTTCGTTTTTTTTTTCCACACTCACTGAACCTCATTAGTACTAATTATGATTGACGATGGCTTGGGGAAGATGAACTTGCTGAAGAGAGAAGATATTCCTGCGAGTTATAGGAACGGAGGAAAGAGAAACAGGAATGTATACATCGCACACATCAACACATAATCAAGAAAACCTAGTCCCGATTAACCCCACAAAAAAGACAATTCACACATTCACCACAACACCAGACACACACCACACTGACTACCACACACACACAACACACATAACACATCACACTCTAATTCGTGAAACGATTTAGAGACACGAGACTATAGAGCTTCAATAGGTATGGTCGTTATTATTGGAAGGAATAGATACCATAATTTACCGGAATTACTATTATAAGCCGTGACTCGCCTCTCTCGGCCTCTTTCTCGTTCTAGGTTGGCACGGTGGAAAGGGGGGTAAATCTCATTTGCAGTTTTAAACTCGCCGCGCATGTTCATCGGTGCCCTCATACGGGTGGTCGAGAAGGAGAGTCGCTGCGTATGAAGTAGTTCAATATGTTGCAGCGATATGATATATCTTACTGTGGTTCTCTGTGTATATCTCAATCGTTTTCAGAAATACTAGCATGGGTGCTGGATGGTGTGTCGTGTGGTGTGTGTGTGTGGATGTCTGTCGTGTGTCTGTGTGTGCTCACTGGCATGATCGCTGTGTGCTGTATGTGCTGTAGCTGTGACTAGTCGATGTGGTGATCTGATAGCTACTGTACAGTATTTATACACGCTCTGCACTGATGTGACTACTGGTTGTCTCATCCAGTATCTACATATTATGCATATCAGTGTGATATACTGGCTACTATATGAATATATGACTCTCATTACATAGAAGGGTTTCATTATCTTCCAAGCTATTCAGTCAAGTGCATATATAATTTAGTTATACATAATGATAAGGTTCAGTTGAGTAGTTATTGGATAAATAAAAATAATATACATGTATATACTGAATTAAGCAATTAATACACTTGTTTCCATGATGGGATATATCTCACAGCCCGCCCTCGATCAGTTCATTTATTATTACTTATAATCTATCCTATGAGCGTAAACTAATCCGAATATGATCCTACATTATATTTTACTATCAACTATACATATATCATTCACTATGATAATCACATTGGCACTATTCAGCATATGCGTACGGGCCGGGCATCAAGTGTATAAACTCATTCGGATAAACATCCGCTCATTTACAAATCACAAAAAAGCTATAAATACTATTCTATTATTATATTTATTTACTATACTCCTAATAATCAGTTATGTATAAATATACTTCAGCCTCTTGTAACCTTTATGATTAGTAGACAATTGTGCGGATATACGTTTAGACTGTCGCATTAAAGTTCTAAGTGATATTAAGTGATGTGAGAGATAGGAGTTGTCGTCTTTGTAGATGGATGTATGCTCTGATAATTTTGTCACTTGTTAGGTCTCCGCTAAAGATCGATTCGCTTATCTGGCCACTATATCTGGGTCGGAACACAACAGACCCGTGGAGGACGCGCATTCAGTTTAGTCGTGGATAGCGCGCGGAAAAGGTGCGCGGAGGAGATGAGCTTAAATGTACAAAACTCTCTCAAGATAATTGAGATAAGAATAGATGCGAAGGGTGGCGATATTACGAAAAGGTTATGTATTGAGGGTTGGGGTATAGGGGTCTAGCGAGTTTGACGTCAGTGGAGATGGAGAGCGAGAGAGGGATGTGGTGAGAGGTGTCAGAGACTCGTGATGAGCAGGAGGGGGAGGGGGGAGAGGGAGGGGGGGTAGGCTGTTCTTGGCAATGATGTCGAGGAATGATGATGACTGTTATTAGGTGAGCATTTCACATTCATTTTTTTCTTTTTCTTTTTCTTTTCAGTCATTAAAGATATATGTTAATGAATGAGCAATATAGATTAGCTAATTAGTCTATATAAGTATGGTATAATATGCAATATATAGGAATATAGGTAGGGTGGAATAGATAAGTAGTATGAATGAGTATATAGAGATATATGTATGAATGAGCGAGAGATAGAGTATATATAATATGTGATAAGATATAGAGTAGTAATCAAGACAGAACAGTAACCTATATATATATAGTATATTACTCATAATAATATAAACTATAAGTAAAATATATAATATATTGATAGAGATATATATAAATATAATATAGTTGTATGGAGAGGAAGATGAATGATGGTGGGGTGATAGTTAGTATAGTAAGTATAAGTATATACTATATAGTATAAATTTATATATATAATATAATAGTATATATATGAGTATAGATAGTATATATAAGATTATATATATATATAATTATACTCAATATATATTAATACAGATTATATAATATACGTTAATAGTATATATAGATAGATAATAATAATATAAATAGTAGTAATATATAAAAATAGTATAATTTAATATATATATATTAATATAGTGTATAATTTAATATATAAATAGTATATATTATATAGGTGTATTTGTATATTTACATATACAAATGATATAACTAACCATAACGAAATATGTGTGTTTAACGATAACACACAAGAAATAACAAAAGCAAGAACAGACTTGACATCAAGACTTCTCACACAAGGGTAATTAAAGATCCATCATGTGTTATACCCTTTTATTGCTAACTGTAAGAAAACGCAAGGAGAAGACATAGACGCGACAGTTTTATTATTATCATTTTTTTTAATTTCAAAAAGAGGGAAGAGACAAGGTATGGAGAGACAATAGGTCCCATGTAGGTCGGTTACTTATCCATGGGGAACAGTGGCAGCGATTTGTAGGTAATGCACAGAATACATATATATATGCATATGTATATACTTTATACATATATACATACATATACATACATACATATACATACATATATATATATATATATTATATATATATATATATATATATATATATATATTATATATATAATATACATAACATATATACTCCTAATACTTGCTTCATATGCAGTCATTTGCCCTTCATTTTCACTTTATTTACAAATGATGTCAACATTACCTAAATCATAGCGCTTCTACTCGGAACTAGATTTCTTCACGACAGGCAAATATGAAAAAAAAAACTGGTCATTTGAGAATGTACCAAATAGCAAAGACATGCTTAAGTCATCGACATCATAGCCAATGTTGCCATGTAAGAGTATTCGTGGTGGCTCGCTGATAATTCTGAACTTGACCTGAGTTTTATCTAGAAATCTTGATTCGTCTGGAATATAAGCAAGCAAAAAAAGAAAGAAAAAAAAAATATATATGTATAAAAAAAAAAAAACTCATGTAAGCTTTGTTACGAGAGATCACCTTTTTCTTGGCACGTCGGAGCATACCCACTGTTTCAGAACAATTCCTTTTTTCTTATATGTTGAATTACATAGAAGAAGAAAAAAAAAAAATCTTATTAATATCCAGTCGCGCATAGCTATCTAAAGGTCAGAGTGATACTTTCACGAAGTAGGAAAAATCAGAAAAAAAGAAGATATTGAAGTATGCTATATCCTGAGCTTACATGGCTTTCGAGAACGGCCAATGGCACATAGATTCAGAAAGAACTATCTTAGAAAGAGATCCATTTTTCTTCGCTGTTCTTTGTCAGGCTCGGCAACAACAAACCAGCCGAGCTCTACTTTCTGAGAGCGGCTCCTCATAGTCTCTGAGAGGAGCGTGCGTGTGTTTCGTTTATGCTATACAAATATTTGAAAGAGCCTGGCTATTGTGTATAAAACTGGCTACAACAGATCAATGAGGTATACAGCTACCTATGTACAGTGCAAATTTTGATTATTTACATTTCGCGACTCTTTCAAATGAACAATACTTTCCCACAGTAATTTCTTTTCGAATAGTCATTTGCTTTGATGTTTCCACTATAATCCTTAACAATAATGTAACATTTATAAAATATGTCTATCGAACAGAAAACGTTCAACACTCCCAACGAACATCAAGTTCATCTTCTCACTGTAGATAATTTGACAAAGGAAAATAATGCCTCCTACAGGTTGATGATGTACAGTGATGAATAACAAATGTCGTGAAGGATGATTGGCGGGGACAACTTCTCGGACACAAGACGCTGTGTCGCTTTTCCTCACAAGATCCAGGGAGAACCTAGTCGGGACATTTTGAAGAGGTGGCGTCTACAGCCAATTGACAGAAGAGATGGGATTCTAGATCATCAAAAAATCACTAATCTATAAATATTCTCGACATTGAAGGCACTCATCTGAATGGTTTCGCTATTTCAACTTTTGATTCTACTTTAATTATGCAAACCATTGACTAGCCTCATTGTACTGCTTTTAGTCTTTACTAGGAATTGGAGAAGAAACCACGGTGGCCAGGAGAGACTGACGGCGAGAGACAGCCAGAGTGGCATGGATGACACATTAATGACACAGCACAACCACAGTGGCATGAATGAGGCATTAATGACAAGACACAACCATAGTGGCGGGGCTAAGGGGGATGATGGCACACAATACAACCACAGAAACAAAACCCACGTGTGGTAAAACAGAAAAATAAAACAACTTAAAAGATAACATACAAGGAATGAGGGTAGACTTTTCTTAATTGATTTTTTTAATCGTTTTTTCCAAAAGAGTTTGTAAGAGTAGGCCATTATTAAAGAGGAAAGTGCTGGGTGTTAGTCGAGTGAATGGGGCAGTGGACGCCTTGGTCGCCCCAAGATTCGCAACGCTTGACGGAGGAGGGCGACCCGAGACACGACCGACACACCACTGTAAACATGGTCACGGTGGCCATCAGAAGAGAGGCTATGAGAGCAACAAGGGCTACCAAGTATAGCCATTCACAGCTGTGGCATAGCAGCCACTGTATGCTGTCACCATAGCAACCATTCATGACTATCATTGCATTTACTACTTACACTTAAGGAGGAAGTAGTTGTACAAATATTTTTTTTTTTAGTTTTGTGTTATTTTGTATTTGTTTTTTTGATCGTAACCACATGCAGCTTCCGTCATAGTCGCTGCATGTGATTATTGTTGTAATAACCTCGTTTTAATGGTCTCCCGTAGCATCCACAAGCACCGCCATGCCAAAAACTGAAATTTGTGCTAGGATGAGACAGAGGTACGGCACTGTTAGTGAGGAATGCTCGTGAGTCACGTCCACAGGGTATAAACAGGCTCACAGGGGGGCTGCAGATCGACCAGCCTCATAAAAATACAAATAAATAAAAACAGAAAAAAAATAAACAGAGCAAGTGGACATGACAGCTAGAAACAGGCCCTTCGGATGACACAGGACCGGATGTAATTTTGGTGGTGGAAGAGGTGGAGGTGTTGGTGGTGATAGTGGAGGACATCACACATAGTAGTCACTCACACAACGCTGCCGCTTGGGCCGCACGGCGGATAGTGGCAAAGGTTAGCTAGTCTACGCTGCTTTTGACCGGCCAAGCTCGGGCACAGGGCGCGGAAGACCCTCGTCGCCCGCCATGGCACGTTGCCCATCAGCCTTGCGACGTCCTCACAACCGGAACGGATTATTCATAGAGAGGGGATGATGTCGTAGGCTTCCAGGGAGGACATGAACACGTAGAAGACCCACAGGAAGGCGAGGAAGGCGGACGTCACGATCTTGGGGATTCTTGGCCCGCCGAGCTCGCCGCCGACGCTCGGGTGTCGCCTGATCATCATCACCATGATGGCCACTGCCGCCTCCACGCAGAACAGGGTCACTGAGAAGGCCAAGCTGCAAGGGAACGGAGGCTGAGTGGAGGTCTCGTCTCGCGGGCTATTGGCATCTCTTGTTCCTTGACGAATGATCTTTATTTCGTTTTTGAATTACCAGTATATCAACCATGAATGTGTAAGAGCAAGAGCAATAACACCTTTTTAATAGCCAATGCCACTAACTAGAAAAAAAAGTGAATATCTCGACCCAAGTCCCTCAGCCCCGACCCGCCCATCGGACTTACTTGCCAGGCAAGACTTCAAAGTCTCTTCCTTGGACATTGTGGTAGATAGCAGCCAGGGTCCATGCGATACCAATACCAAGGAACACGTTGACAGCGTTGGAGCCCGTGACGTTGCCCACAGAGGCGTCAGCGTAGGGATCCTGCTGGGCGGCCACCTTTGAGGCAAAGGTATCTGGGGGAGGAGTGCCGGAGGTCTTAAGAGGAGCCCGAGGAGACCGTGCTTCGATTATGCTAGGCTGTGACCCTAATCGCTTAGATTATTTCACTTGATTGCATTTTAGTATTTAAGCAACTTCTATTTCCAGAGTAAGAGAAATGAAAGAAAATGCTAAAAGTTTATGGCATATTGGTAATTTTGAAAGCTTCTAATAAAACTATAGACAATTTTAATTGACAGAACTGACAAAGTTTGGGCTTGGTAATATACCTATATCCGTACATTATAAGAGGGATTTAACCCCAATATGCAGTGTGGTAAAATAGCAGTGTTAATCTTTATCAAATTAAATAACATTAACGTCCTTTATAATACTCAAAGCAAGGAAGCATAAATAAATGAGACAACAATGCCATGCTAATGGTCTAGGAACAAGCACTAAAAAACAGCTGGTGTGCACTTACAACAGCAAAGGTCTGGATGCCTTAGAGGTCTTACAGACTTCAACAAGAATGATTAATTTTGTTCTCAAGATTTAAGCATCATTCGAAAATACTTACAATGAGCAAAGGGAACTAGTTAAGACAATTAGGAAATTTTAACATGATATGCTTATCATTCTTATGACTTTATTTAGAAAAGAGATCATGATCCAGAAATTATTTCTTGAACCAGCTCTGCTGAAGGAATTGAATGTTGAATAGCAGTCACTGCTTATCATCGCCGAACAGGACAAATGTTAGCGTTATGCTTGTGTTACCTGGAACGCTCGTCCCAAGCGCCACAATAGAAATCGCCGTCACGGTGTCTCTAAGGCTGATAGTGCAGCCGAATTGACTGGCCACATCACCGATTAATGCAGTCAAAAATCCAATCGATGCAATTGAGATAATAAAACACGACCATCCACCTTGCCGGTCTGTGTGGGGTGATGTTAGTCAGATGTTAGCGTTAGACTAGATTCTACGTGACCCTCAAGGTGGTGACAACTGCAAGCGGCAGGAGCATGGATGGTTCCACATGCACTCTGCATGTATTGAGGTTTATACAAGAGAGGTAAGATTATGGAAATAGTTGCACCATCCACACTGCGTGTCTAAGTTAGCAGTATTTAGCTCTTAAAGAAAAGTTAGTACTAACACCAGCAGCAGCAAGCAGCACCTGTAAGCTTGAGAGTTAGTAGGAACGGAGGAATTACAAAATTGTAAAATTGATAAAGGACACACTAGCAAATAATGGCCGAAGAGTCTTTACAGAGGGATGTAGGTCAAGGGGGAAACCAGCATCAGGCTTAAGTCCACAATATTATAATTATCAATATTATCAAGAATGAAGACAGCAATAGGACAGTGTAACACCAGGGTGCTGCAATCTTGGAAAACTTCTGCAAACTAGGAAGAATAATGAATGGTTTAGCATGTAATCATATTTTCCTCCAACCATTTTATTTCCGAAAAAAGGAATTTACTTATGACGTAAATCATATACCATCTACAGCCAGATACAGAGCAATGATCTGAGAGGACCTAGGAGAAGGTTTACAGCACCCTCTCGGAAGGGAAGCGCTGCAACGACAGAGGTCTTAGTCGGGCACCAAATGATGTTGGATCGTGTAGGAAGTGTGAGGAAAAGCGAATGCATGATGGGTTTTTGTGTCACCTGGAAAGTAACAATGAACAATGTTCAAGATGTGGGATGTGAGGATGTAAGGCAGAGGGGGGAGAGGGTCGAGGAAATTCTAGGTATAAGTGCAACCACCATTATTAGGTCAACTAATTCTGAAGTCAGGGCTAATTAAGATACCTGAATACTATTTGGTAAGTATTGCAGCTTATCTATAGATGATTTATTTTACTCTTGTCTTGTTTTACCGTGCTAGCTAAGCAAGGATATTACTCAATGTTTTTTTTTTTTCATGTACTGACTAGTGCTGATTCATTTAACATAGATATTACAGGACTGACGGACTTAAAGGACATACTTGGGTTTATGAAACTGCGGTTGTGTAATGTAGGACATACGGTGGGAAGGGGAAAGGAAATTTACTTATATTTCTTTCGTTATTTACTTTGAAAGAGGATGTGCAATTTTGTTATGAAATCAAGGCAGAAGATTTTCAAAGACATCTAACTACTGATATTGCAAATCAAAACATGGTTGAAAGGAAAAAGAAAATTACATTTCGTTTTTCTTAGATATTCAAGAGTATTATAATAATTTCCTTTTTGAAATTAAGGGGGGGGGGGGTAGAGTCTTCATTTTCCAAAACGATCAAATCAATACAGCAAAATACAGCAGGAATGCTTACGCGGAAGGGAAACTAAAGTAAACTGGGTAGCCCGCATGGCAATGCAAATAGATTTACAGATATATTTCTTCTCGCCTCTCTACTGACTTGCTAGAGCACATCTGACACTTGGGTACAGATGGGTACTGACGAAAGCCACTTGTTCAGCAGTGTACCTGGCATAGAAGTTCCCAGGGCAACGAAAGTGGTTGCAGTGACCGAGTCTTTCAGGAAACTGGTGCAGCCCAACGCACTGGCTACGTCCCCGATCACCGCAGTCATTAGCCCGATACCAACTATTGAACACATGAAACACGGGTATCCGCCTCCTAGGGCTGCGCGTGTGACCGTCAGTGTGGGTTTCCGTGGTGGAAGGGGTGTAGAGAGGTATAGACACCATTCCGTTAAACAAGAGGAGAGAGAGGGGGGAGGAGGAGGAGGAAGAGGAAAGGGGGAGCGTCGGAGGGGAAGAGAGAGAGAGAGAAAATGTGTTTTAACTAAAATAAACTTTGGACATTCTGCAGGCAAGAAAGCATGTCCGCATTACCCATGCACAAGTCTGGGAGTAATCACAAGTTGTAAAACCTTATGGAAGATGCACCATATCAGTCACAAAGAGAAGCACCATCAAAACTGAAATCCTCAAGTGCTCTTCAGAGACATGCGCAGAAAACAAACTCCATGGCCAAGGGACATGCCAAAAAACAAAACAAAAAAACAAATGCAAAAATAAATCGAAACCAAAAAGGAAAAAATTAAAAAAACACAAAAACAATATGGTTGCAATTCACACAGGAAAGTTTGCTGATGCTGAGAATATAAGAATTAAGAGCAGAGATGAGGAATTAGGAAGAAAAAGTAGGAAAAAATAAAAGACCAAAGTAACAACTCAAAGACTTTTCCGAAATAACCCTCACACGCACGCACTACATCTCTATTTGGTTATTTTCGTTAAAAAAAAAGAAAAAAATCTCTTATCGTTAGCGAACTACTGACAGTATTCCAAACCGACTAGATTAGACTATATTATTGATACTATTATTCCACTTCGATAATTCTTTGTGGTTTCTCTCACTGGCAATTTCGAAAGATAGTCACGTTTCCACAGATCAAACATACATGCGCAACTGGAATAAATTGAAACGCCAATTTCAAGTTTATCTACTTATTGGAAAACCGTCATCTAAAAAAATAAAATAAAATAAAATAAAAGTAAAATCTCCAGGAAGGCCGTGACTTGAGAGAACCACCATTTACCTACAGTTACCTGAAAACTACTCTTTCCTTTTTCTTTTTTTTCTCTACCAAGTTACCTGGAACACTTGTGCCCAGCGCGACAAATCCAATAGCGGTAATTGTGTCCTTAAGGCCTATAGTACAGCCTACATGTGATGCCATGTCGCCTATAACGGCAGTGACCATTCCGATACCGAGAATGCTGATGACGAAGGTCGGATATCCGAGCAGCAGGTCTGCATTCGGCAAAAGTCAGGGATTAGAGAACGGTCACAAGGCCCGAGCGGAGATTCGCTAGTCTCTCGCGGAAGACCTGCTTGGGCTGTGGTAAAAATCATCAAAGAAACCTGGTGCGATCTCTTTCAGAACCCATGGATACTCACTCCTCCTGTCATACCGTTTGTTAGTGAAGTTAATACTGCGTTCTAGTACCTACTAAGTCGACTGTGAGGTGAGGTGCCACGTCATGTCTCCAGCAACTCACATGGATATGAGAAATAGTATGAGTGGTTTTGTATGAGCCTGGCCATCCTCTCTCCAGGTAAACTGAAGGTGAAAATACTCCAAAATGACCAGGCCCTGAAGCTTTTATAAAAATTCCACTTGAGGTTCACTCAGCGCTGACTCCCTTTACGGTTTCGAAGTCAAGAGATATCTTCTCACTGGGGAGCTTTTTCCTTGAAAGAAAGACACGCTCGCCTTCCTTGTAATCAGCGTGCTAAAACGGATTTCTAAAATATGCGGTCGACTATCTCGAGATCGATTTTGAGTTCTATATTAGGGAAGATCTTTCTAAAAAAAAAAAAAAAAATTACGGACACCACGCTTCGAAGGCGTCCGGTTCCCGTCTTCAACAAGGGATCGATCTTTGGCAGCAAAACGACGATTATTAAGAAAAAAAGAAAACGAAAAAAGGCAACAAATCTGCAGTAATTTGGTCTTGGGGAAGTGATAGAAGAGACTTTCAAAAGTATAAATGTGAAAGGATTCATTTCATGCCACGTTTAAGCGGACATGGCCGACGAGCGCTGAAGTACTGAAGGGGCGGAGGAAGAGAATGCAGGGGGTACAAGGGTAAAAGAAAATTGTTATGAAAAGAATACGACCATAATATGCCACACACGGTTAAACTAATCCCAGGGCAAGACACATGGTTTCCAACTTCTGGAACTCAAGAAAATAAATAAAGAAAAAAAAATGAAAAAGGGCCTCTTTTATCTGAAACGTATGCACGCCATGTTGGCATACCCCAAAGAAAACAAATAGACATAAAAAAAAATCTAAAATTAAATGGCGCAAATACAGATTCAAATAAAAGTTTTTTTTTTCTTAAAGTGAAAATACTGGTGATTTTAAATCTACCTTGGAAACTACTTCGACAGATCAAGTGGATATGCAGCCATATCCAAGCCCTAGTTGTTACAAGGGGAACAGACTTGGTATAACCATATCCCTCAGAGGAGTAGTTACCAAGGAAGTGGACATTGCAATCACCAGTGACAACCTCCAAGCCCTTCCATAGCGGTTCGCCTCAACATACCTGGAACACTGGTACCCAAAGCCACGAAGGCAATGGCAGTCACCGAGTCCTTCAGACCGATAGAACAGCCGAAGTGAGAGGCAAAGTCACCGATAAAGGCAGTAAGAAGACCAATGCCCAAAATAGAGATTATAAACGTTGGGTAACCCTTGGCGATGTCTGTTGGGTGGGAGTGATTGTGGAGAGAGAGAAGAAAAAAAAGATATTCAGATGCAATTCATGGCGAGGTGAGTCGAGGTCTAGGGTGTTACAGCACACAATTTTGACGATTGTTAGACACTGATTGGCTAAGATTCTGATGCTCTGTGCCTCAGAATTGTGTTCCTCTTTTAGCATGATCTGTAAACCTACAGGAATGATTAAGAGCAGAAAGGCCAAATTTGAGAAACCATCAAAAGGTGAAATTGGAAGGTCTTTGTCCAACTATTTACACGTCAATGATAATTCTGACAAACGGATTAAGAAAAAAAAAATAATAATCAGAAGATCCCTGAATATTATCACCGATCTTTTAATTCTAAGATGAACACGCTTGGAAATAAAGACAAAACTCAAACAGAATAAGAGGTTTCACCAACAGCAGAAAACAAGCATGAGAAGTGAATGGATCTAGAAGCTAAATAGATTGATAAAATTTTTTCACATGACCTAAAAGAGGAATGCAGATCATCCAATATGGTTGCTGAGCTTAAAGTTAGAGAATGCTGAAGCTGATTAAAACTACATGAAAAATTGATTTTATCTCAAAAGCTGATTAAAAGATATTACATGCATATTACAATAAAAAAAAAAATCTAATAAACTGTTCACAGACTGTATGAATATACATACAACAAAATTACAGAAGGTGAAATGTGTAATTATGTAGTCATTCATATTCACCACAATACTTAGGCGTATGTGAACGTGTGTGTATGTATGCATTGTTTGTATCTACGTATATATGTATATGTGTACATGCTATACCCGCATTTTCTGTATCTGACCGTGTCTACAAATACAATATAAATGTACATATTATCACCCTGTTAGATAGCAACATAGATTTTGTAACAAGACACGTCTACAACATTAGAAATAATAGCTATTATGAATACAGATTCTGAACATACTGATCCATGGTAGGATGTAACATACAGGAATTATTAAAAGCAACACTACAGTACGGTACACGATAATGTGTGTACATAAAAAGCTTTCATTCGTACTGTCACTCACTCTCGTGTACATGGCACCAACACCTTGAGAATAAGGAAATACTCTTTCATGTATTATGTACAATATGAAAATAAGGAAAATCTATCTGTAAACTTGTGATCTGTGGAGTAAAGAAAAAAATAAATATCTCTGGTGTGATTAGAATTATAAAAATATCTGTCAAAAAAGAGTTTGTTTCATCGGCAGTGAATCGTGATTTTAAAACAGATTCGGTTAATTTTCTTCATAGTAAATGTGTGTGTGTGTGTGTGTGTGTGTGTGTGTGTGTGTGTGTGTGTGTGTGTGTGTGTGTGTGTGTGTGTGTGTGTGTGTGTGTGTGTGTGTGTGTGTGTGTGTGTGTGTGTGTGTGTGTGTGTGTGTGTGTGTGTGTGTGTGTGTGTGTGTGTGTGTGTGTGTGTGTGTGTGTGTGTGTGTGTGTGTGTGTGTGTGTGTGTGTGTGTGTGTGTGTGTGTGTGTGTGTGTGTGTGTGTGTGTGTGTGTGTGTGTGTGTGTGTGTGTGTGTGTGTGTGTGTGTGTGTGTGTGTGTGTGTGTGTGTGTGTGTGTGTGTGTGTGTGTGTGTGTGTGTGTGTGTGTGTGTGTGTGTGTGTGTGTGTGTGTGTGTGTGTGTGTGGTGTGTGTGTGTGTGTGTGTGTGTGTGTGTGTGTGTGTGTGTGTGTGTGTGTGTGTGTGTGTGTGTGTGTGTGTGTGTGTGTGTGTGTGTGTGTGTGTGTGTGTGTGTGTATGTGTATGTGTATGTGTATGTGTGTGTGTGTGTGTGTGTGTGTGTGTGTGTGTGTGTGTGTGTGTAAATATACATAATGTATATAAATATAAACGTGTATATATATAATATATATATGTTTTTGTATGTGTGTAGCATATATATATACACATCGATTCTAGTGCCTGGAAACTAACTCTGTTTTGACTTGATACAAAGACAGAAAAATAAAATACAAAATTACGAGCAACAAGTACAAGAAAAAACATCGAAACCACTCCTTAGAATCTATAATAAACCAGTCAAATAGCAAAATGGAAAGGTGAAATCTAAAAGAAATTTTATGATATCAAAATTCTTCTAAGCTGTTTCTAGAATGAAAAAGTATATAAGCAGAAAAAAATATGATTCTGGGATATTCAGGAGAAAAAAAAGATATATATATATAATTTTCAAAACTAGTAGTAACCTTTTGTTTTCTATAAAATCATATGTTGACTGAACCCATTTTTCTAATGGGTTTTGAGTGTGTGGGTTTCTCAAAATTTGGTTTGATTTAAGTACCTACGATTTCCTGTTTCTAGGCTTTTGTTTTAGATTTAATAAAGATTTAATTCCCTAGTTCTGATTATTACAATTTACGACTACCATGAATATTTTCCGAAACCGTATTTTTAAAAATAAGTATATAAATATACACAAAAACTGGACATCAAATTAATAAATATGTACACCCATAGATGTAGGAAAATACAGTATGATGAAAAAGCCACTTTAATCCTAATTTTGTAAGGTCCAATATTTTTTTTTTCCAGAGCAATATGTTACTTTTATAAAGTCTCAGGTAATTTTATTCTTCGGAATATTGATTGGAATTTATTTTAAGTATTCTTTCATTTCCTAAGTCTCCTTAGTTTTCGGGAAGAAACATTCTGAAGGAAATTCATTCTTGACCTTTTTGCAAGATTAAAGAACTTAATATAATATTGAAGAAATTCCAAGGTGGAAGTCATCTAGGAATTGCAAAATCATGAAAAGAGCAGAGCAAAGTTTGTATTTATAAGAAATATATCAAAAGCTTAAATACGCAGAACGAAAAAGAGTGTAAAAATACCACAGCAATTGGATAAATTCAACTTTCAATAAATCATATCTTTTTCATATCCTATCATAAACCTTATTTGGGGCAAATACATTGGAATTTAATTAAATTGTGCATTAAACATATTTGAGAAAAAAAGATTTCTCTTGATCTTTTATTGAAGTATTTTATTTATACACCAAACCGACTTGAACGAATATGAAAGAAAACGAAGGAGCGAGACTGGATATATATATTATATATATATATATATATATATATATATATATATATATATATATATATTATATATAAATATTTCCAATTGGTATATGTTTTACGTTAACAGAGCATCATTTGTCACTTATTACTTCTATTTTCATAGATATATATAATTTTAACTTTAAGGGGACCTTCTGCTGATTTTTCGGCGATTTTCGCCCCTCTTGCCGAAATTGACTTTAATGCAGTTGCAAGTAGTTTCTAGTCCCCCCTTCTCCCCTGAAAATGTCAAGGCTCGACCGTTATTTTTTAGGTGGTAGCAGCGATTTTTGATGTCGACCGAAATATTATTTTTTTGATGGTACCTTTGAAAATCGGCAATTGTGACGCAATGATTAGATAATAAAAATATGAGGTTATTTTCTGAAAGCTTATCAAATTTCACATAAGATGAGACCAACCTTCTTTTTTTCGGAATAATTTCAAAAATCCGGCAAGCGTCCAAAAAACGGCAATGAAGAAATTTTCCATAGAAATAACTAAACATGATATGTTTTTCATATAGTGTATTTTCTTATCTTTATGTTTTCATCATACATAGTTACTTTGATCTATGAGCAAAAAATTTCGAAAATGCAAACCTCCCCCCCCCACCCATGGGGGGTAGTTTTGCCAAATATTCAGGATCACCACCAAAATTATATGGAATATTAATTAGGCTAAGACAAACCTCAGGTTAAAATTTTATTCAAATCTATTCATAACTTTTCGAGTTAGAAAAAAAATTCCTGGATCCAAACCATAGTCCGCATCACCACCAAACTGCAATAAGCTCTAAGTTAGGTTAAAACTCACTTTTGGTTAAAATCTCGTTAAAATGTGTTCATAACTTTTAGAAATATTAGAAAACACAAACTAATAATCAAAAAAACAACAAATAAACAATCAATAAACAAACAAAGAAACAAACGGTAGTAACAATATAAATAAACAAAAGGTCATGGGGTACACGAAAATTATCTATATGTGCTCATATACCTTATATACATAGTTTCACATCGCCATGTAATTGTTTTTCGACTTTCCACGGGGTCTGAGAGTGAAATTTGGCTAAGTGACCCCGTAGAGTTATTCCGCAGATTTAAAAAGACGATTTTCACGGTCCAGGACGGCCCCGTCGCGTGGGGAAAAGTATGTGTTTGGTACCCGTCCGACTGGAGAAAAGTTATTCTTTCGACAAATATCATACGTTGTAAAACCTCATTAGAGCATCAATAATAGGTATATGATAGATAATTATATCAAATACAAGTATTCTGTACATGATTTGTCATGTAAAATGTAAACATAATAAAAAGGAATAAGATCGCATTTTTTAGGTCCGTCATATTTTTACGCATAGCACACGTATAATCGGTCCGATTTTAAAGTATTATGGCTCATTTTGTAGCTGAATAATAGTTCTATTACATACTGCCATGAGGATTTGCAATATTTTCACGTGGTTCTTGTAAAAGTGACATATGTTTCCAAAATCTCCTATTAGGGTGTTAAAATAGTCACCTTCGGAAAATATTCACCAAGAAAAAAGTAAGGTCAACTTCTCAAAAATGGCTTCTGCATATAATAGTAGAAAGATAGTTCTATTCAAACATGAAATCAGAATGGCTGTATGATTTTCTTTGGATTTTTGAGAAATTTTTAAAAATGGTCAATGTAGGCCTATAGACCCCCATATCACTGCCACCACTCCGCACTATACGTAAGATTTTGAGAAACCGTTACGTGCTGGCAATGTCCGCAAGACTTCGGAATGCAGGTAGATGATAGAGGATTATGGTGTAGGAAGACTAATCTTATGCCTTGTTTTGTTGATATCAAGATAGCCTTGGAAAGATAGAGAAACGCAAAATGCCGATATCTCGGAACTCCACCATTAGGGGTGGGTCAAAGGATTCCGGGCACACCATATGTCCAAAATTAACATATTATGGCTCATTTTGTAGAAAAATAAAATATCTACAACGTGATCGAGAGCGTTTTCGCAGTTTTTGCCTGTACTTCTTGTAAAAGTGGTCAATGTAAGAAAATTTTTACCTTTTTTTTTTTCTTGAAGTACCCAACTTCAAAAATTCACAAAAAAAAAATTGAAGTCGAAATCGAAAAAACGCTCTCGATCAAGTTGTAGATATAAGGTAGTTCTGTGCAAAAATCAAATAAAATTGAATGTCTTGCCGTTTCTGAAGTCTGAATCCTTTGACCCAGGTGCTGCATTTTCAAAATGGCGAATTTCGCATTTTTCGTTTTTTTGACAATAATTCAAAAACTGTTCGGGCGATTTCGAAAAAAATCGACCACAGGCAATGGGAAGGGGCCCAAATAAAAGGGTGTGAGTTTCATCAAAATCGGCAAGATAAATCGAAAAATCGAAAAAAAAAGCAGACGGTCCCCTTAAACATCAGCAATGAACCAAATTTCACGTAATACTTTTTTCTCTAAATAAACTAAACTTTCACGTAATATATATATTTTTATAGCTTATTTTAAAATTACTATTATCTTAAAATGACGCAATTTTCATGTACCATTTTTTTTATGTTTCTTTGTTCTTTTACTTTAATTGATCCTCCAAAATAAACCAAAATTTCACGTAGTACTTAATTGACCATCTTTAAGACGAAACCAAAATTTCACGTAGTATTTTTACTTAATTGACCATCTTAAATAGGGAATTTACTTAATTGACCATCATAAAGAGGAAACCAAAATTTCACATAGTACTTAATTGACCATCTTAAAGAGGAAACCAAAATTTCCGTAGTACTTTTACTTAATTGACCATCATAAAGAGGAAACCAAAATTTCACGTAGTACTTAATTGACCATCTTAAAGAGGAAACCAAAATTTCATGTACTTAATTGACCATCTTAAAGAGGAAACCAAAATTTCACGTAGTACTTAATTGACCATCTTAAAGAGGAAACCAAAATTTCACGTAGTACTTAATTGACCATCTTAAAGAGGAGTATACTTAATTGACCATCTTAAGGAGGAAACCAAAATTTCACGTAGTACTTAATTGACCATCTTAAAGAGGAAACCAAAATTTCACGTAGTACTTAATTGACCATCTTAAGGAGGAAACCAAAACTACCTTTAGTACTTAATTGACCATCTTAAGAGGACAAAACCGAGTCGAGTCTTACCCGTGGGAGGAATAAAGGCAAAGAGAATCTTCCAGAAGACGGTGACGAAATGCATGACGTAATCCATACAGCTGGGCAGCTTCTCAGTCTCTTCTTCTTCCTCTCCCTCTTCATCTTCATCGCCTACGAGAACAGGGGAGAATTAATATAAAGAAAGAGAGAGGGAGAGGGAGGGAGGGAGAAGGGACGAGAGAGAAGGAAATGGGAAGAGAGAGAAGGAGAGAAAGAAGGTCAGAGAGAGAGAGAGAGAGAGAGAGAGAGAGAGAGAGAGAGAGAGAGAGAGAGAGAGAGAGAGAGAGAGAGAGAGAGAGAGAGAGAGAAAGGAAGGAGAATATTAAAATTAAAATTAGCGAGACTTGGGACTAGACACTTTCCCGTTCAGATGCGATTTTGTTTTTCTTATGATTATTGTTGGTTAAAATTTAGTATTATATTTAGCAACATAGAAATCTGGCTAACATATTAAATAAATAAATTACAGAAATTGCGAAGCTACAGTGAGACAGAGATTACAAAATGGAGACAAGTTAAGAATTATACTACGTTACAAGTTATCATACACCATTGTACTAAGATAAGCTCAATTAATTATTAATATTTTAACTTTCTTGAATGATATATCAAATAAACTTAATACTTAAACTATGAAATTAAAAGTCAGGCATCACACTCAAGTTGCAACATCTAAGCTATATTAAAAGAACAAATTATATAGAAACGTGAAAATGTAGAGAAAAATGATACTCCAAATATAGCAGAATATCATACGAGAAAAAATAAAATAAAATAATATAGCAACTGTGGTCACCACTCTCACTTGTGGTGATTCTAAACCAAAAAGAAAAAGAAAAAAAGAGAATAAAGCTGCATTGATATGGTGCAGTTATTTTTTATAAGTTAAATGTGTCTGTTTTGTTATAACAGATAACAAAACTACTTCAAAAAGGAACACATAAGATCTGCAAGGTAAAAAAATAGTCAAAAATCATAAAGATAAAATAAAAAAATCTGAGTTAGACAAAGACATAGAGAAAGAAAATAAAAAGGAAAATAGTCATAGAAGTTTGGACTATACTTTGATACACACGAATCATTCTCTAATACACCTCGAGGTGCTTCTCAGGAATACCTACCATAGTTGAATGCAGGAAGGTGGTAGCGTGAAAGGGGGGAGGGGAGAAAATAACTAAAATTTACCACTCTAGTCAGGGCAGACACTATGCAACGACTGTGCAATATATATATTTTTTTTGTTTTGCAAAGCTTATGTACAGAGCATATGCATGATTTTCATGTTTGAAATTTGTATCAGTGAGAATATGACACCATTATTAATTTTGTATAGTCATCAGAGATCATATATGCATACATATATACATTAACAATTATCTAATCCAATTTTTGGCAAGAATCATTTAGTTATACAAAGTAATATATATATATATATATATATATATATATATATATATATATATATATATATATATATACTGGATAACGGTAGCTATATATATTACTAATTCTGCCGACAGAAAGCCGAATTAGTTGACCAAATGAATCTCGCCAAAGACTATGATAATGTTAGGCAACTGTGCATATTTTAGTGACTAATTTGACTGTCATATGAGTTATCTTTATAATAATAATAAAAAAGGAACTCACTAAGGTGAAAAAGTAAACTAACGAACTACTTCTACTTGTAAAATTAAATCTTTTAAAATGGAAATTTCAAAATCTAACAAAATTTTCAATTAAACAATTTATTCGAGAACCCAAAAGTCACGGGAAATATCCTGTGACATGAATTTTTTGGTCTAATTCACAAAAAAAGGTAGACTAACAAAGACTGATAATATTGGTTTTATAATCACTGTTACCCAATTGCCACCTACCATTTGGAGGCGACACCGAAGCAGGGAAAGGCAAGGGAAGGAATTGCATAGTTAGCATATTTAGGTGGAAATCGTGTCAACGGAACACCTCAGAAATGGCCAGAAAATATGTATACACAGAAGATGAATAAATGAAAACAGATAATCATTCTATTTTTTTTTAAAGACATCATTTAGAATAATTTTATAAGAGTATGAAATCTGCATACTGATTTTGACAAGAACTTCTCTTAGAGTAAAACTCAACGAGAGAAGCACCCACCTTACTCTAAGGATCAGGCACAAGGTTACAGTAACACATCAGGAAGCCGCAATAGGTAACTGAACAGAACCAACATTGTTAAGGATTCCTGGCCACATTACACTAATATAAGACTATTCTTGGAACTTGGCAACCCACTTCGTTTCGTCACATGAAAGGTCGTGATGCTGTCTGGCTGCGCTCGTCCATTGTGATGAAACCGGGAGGGAATCATTGAATGTGTTGAAGAGATGTTTTTTTATGGCTCGGGTAAAAGTTTTGATTCACGTTGTATAGGCTGCCATTGGCATAGTATGGAATTTCCGTCGATTTTATATTGTAAGTTCTTCAAGAAGCATACCAAAAGAGCCATCGATCTGTTACTACTTAGAAGTATGACATCTGTACAATTTTTTTTTATGTTTTTATAAATCTAATAATCTATGCTATGGATGCTGACATATTACAAGAATCCAATTGTTACATAATGCACATTAAGCTAGCATGATCTCAGATAAATGAAATCAAGAACTTTGAGTAGATTCAATTCTTTTATTTCAGTTCTACTTAATTTTTTTATTAATTTAATTTAGACAGTTTTAACAATAAAAAAAACGGGTGAAAATGAATGACGAAAGGCGCTAGACCACGAAGACAGCATATTCACGTAAATGAGATGGCAGGGTAGTGATTACTAAAGGAAAATACTCATTATCATTGCATATATTTGCGGCTATGAGGGCCATTCAGTAATCCTTAAGATACAGACAAAATAACAATATCATTATAGAGTTAAATAAATATGTTTTATGACTGATCTTATGGACCTAAAATCATTGTTGAATTACATGAAAGAGCAACTTCTTTTCCATGCATGGATTCTTGAGATCAAAGACGAGAGAAAGGACTACTTCCCTATCACAAATATAAATTCCCTCCACCACAGAATAAAATCCCTCTACGAGATAGTAATAATGGTCAAAGGAGATAACTGGAACCTCCAGCACTTACCAGGTTGGACTGTGATGGCTTCACTGAACTGTTCCTTCCAAGAGGAGGTACCAACAAGGAGGGATGCGTTGGCCTTCTTCACCAACTTGTCAACCATGTTCTGTCAAGGGAGGGGGGGAAGGTTACTACAGCCTCACCAAACTACCTAATGCACAGCCCATCAGATTACCACATGGCCACCAGTAATTCAGATTTACAGATTTGTATGCCGGTACTCTCCAGTCAAGGGTGTTACAGTACCTCTGTTCCTTGGGTCTACGTTTTGGTTGTTTTCGTTGTCTTTCATTCCAATTTCAAAAGCCACTATTAGCATCTCAACTACTGGGTCTTCGATGCCAAGTTATTTCAACAATTTACAGCAATACTCAAGAAAGATTTGGTGAATATTGACGCAAACTGAGACGGTTATAAAAGCAATTTTCTTCGAAGCAGATACCATTAGCCAGACTATTGTGAATCCAGCTAATACACCTCGACTTAGAGCCAAATTTATTAAGAAGCATTTCAGTTACTGGAATAGCATTTTCAGCCCATCGAAGGGATACCCAAAAAATCGCCTGTATCTAATGCAGCATTTCTTTATTTTTCTTTTACCAATTACCTTTATTGCCTTCCGACAAGCAACAAAAGCGGGTCCAGAGAGCTCATTTGGTTAGTGCAGTGCCACAGATTATCTATGGGTGAAACTATGTCTAGCCAATGCTTTAGGAATTTTGTTTTGGGAGTCCTTACAACACGTGACTTGAAACGACCCGATAAATTGATGGTTGGCCACAGATAAAAAACTATTTTTGACTGTTTCATACATACCTGTATACACAACAAATGGCAATAAAATCTGTAATTTCAACTTCATTTTCACTCGCAAAAGAAACAATTGAGACAACAGGAAAAATATCCTAAAAAGAACAACATTCCTTGGAGGTAGTTACTGCCTGGCCCAACATGGGTACCGTATTGAGAATCTAAAAGTGGATGCGCATTTCCCAACCAAATGGAAATGTCATTTACATATCACTATAGATCTCCAGTGAATTATATGTAGACACTGTAGATAATAGGAGTAAAAAATATGATGTAAATCTCTACTATAGAATCAGACGAAGAGGTCGCAAAGGGAGTGACTCCCGAAAACATCGCCTCCAAAGATTAATCATATTTTGATTAAATTTTTCGCTGATCTCTTTTCTCGTGTCTTCTCGACAAGCCAATTTGATTAACGAAAAACAAAGCTTTTTTCTCTTCTTGCTCACTTACGCCGAATGGATAATGTAAACACAGTATTTAACTTGGAAAGTAAATCTTCAGTGCTGGAATCTTTGAAAAATCTGAACCTAGGTCAAGGAAACCCTATACTTTAACCACTCCTCGAGGCTTTTTTTTCAGCTGTTGCCTTATGCCCCTTGGCAGTGGTCTGAGATTTGCTTAACGAAACTGTAATCTGTAACCTAATCTGGTATGAGAGGAACTGAGAGCATTGGCGAAATTTAAATTCCTGTGCCATTAACACATCCAGGATTTGGTTTGATATCACGAAGAATTGCCGAAGAAAATTTATTCTTTTAGATGAATGATAATCGCACACGTCTATACTTACCATTTTCGTCTTCATCAAGTAAGTGGATAAACTGATTTTTTTAAAATGATAAAGCGATGACAGCTTAAATCCATCTACATTAATAGATCAAAATCTAAAATCCTGAAGCCCTGAAATTCTGGAATCTTCATCTCCGTCAAAAGACACGTATATTGTGGAACTCACTGAGGCGATTCCCTCCGTGACTCAGTACAAACCACCAAGGAAACGCTTCTCGAAACACGCATCATCCATTTATCATCCACTTAGATAATATACAACGAAATCCAGGTGATAATTCCTCGCACAAAACACCTGCAAACGACGACACTTCTCATTCCCTCCTTTCTCCCTCGATTCCGTGATAATTCCTCGCACCAAACACCCGCAAACGACCACACTTCCCATTCCCTCCTTTCTCCCAAAACCGCTGAACCAAATGAGCTCTCCCGGACAAGCGGATGTGGGCAGTGATCTCGCAGGCAAAACAGAAGCCCTCTACAAAGAGAATTGATCTGGTCATTGGGTTACCGGGAGCTCCGCATCGCACAGAAACTCTCGGAAAATGCTGTCGAGGACGGTCTGGAATGGGGGCAGAGACGGGGCGGTGAAAGCCAGGGGAACCGCTAGAGGGCCAACAGCATGGGGGTACTTTGTGGACTTGCTACGTGTAGGGTGTGTCATGGATATTATCTAGTTGTTGTTGTTTTTTTACATATTTATGAGCCGTATCCATGTTGAAAAATGTAGAAAAAGGTATGAATGAGACTGGATATCTTCACAATACAAGAGATATATTTATACTAATAATTGATAATAATAAGGATTGATGATATTAATGATGAACATGCTAATAATAATGACTGATAATGATATTAATAATAATTGATGATAATAATAATGATTGATGATAATGATGATTATGCTGATGATGATTATGCTAAGAATAATGATTGATGATGGAAATTATAAGGATTATGATAATAATGGTTGTGAGGATTATGTGATAACTATATTGATTATAATGATATGAAAATCACTTAAATAATTAATAGTATTGATGGTCATAATAATAATAGCAATGGGCATAATGATAATGGTGATGATAGACTAATAATAATGAAATCACTAAACAGCAATGCTAACAATGATATGACTAATTATAATCCCAGTGACGGTAAGAATGAGGATAATAAAATCTTTATAGTATGTGCAGATATAATCATGAATACCTTTCACAAAGATATTTTTCCACCACTAATTTTCAATGCACGGAACTGTAGTGCTACTGTTACTATTATGCTGGTTGATAAAAATAAAAAAAGTATATATATATATATATATATATATATATATATATATATATATATATATATATATATATATATATATATATATATATATATATATATATATATTATATTCAACTGTAATTCTGACTTGGGAGGGAAATATACCGGCACAGAAATGCATTTTTCCAAATACTAAATATATCTTATTACGCTATTTTCTTAAGAGAACTTTGATGAATTAAATAAATAATTACTGATTTTCTATTATTTCTCGTAGTATACTTGAAATATCTGATAAAAAAATCTCCAAAAAGACATTTTCCTAATAGTTTCGTTGAATAAAATTTTTGAAACATTATTTTAAACCACAGAGTACTGAATTCTCATTGAAATTCTTATTTACCATTGAAATTACAAATGAAATGCAGTTCTCTTTCAGAAAATATGTCTATATTATTTTTTTCTTTTTGTATTCACAAAAATTAGAATTTATCTAAAGCAGTAAATAGTAAATAGGAGAATACACATATTTTTAAATAACAACCAATAAATAAGATACAATAGGGAAAAAACGTAGTATAGACAGTAAATAAACGTGTAGATAACAAGAAAAATAGTAATAAATGAAATAAAAAGCAAAAGAACCAATGACTAAGGAACAAGCAATCTCCTTCAGCAAAATATACAAGAAAAAGTCGCTTCTCGTTTTTTACGGAATTTGTGTGATATAAAACGCAAGCGCTAAGACGAGGTAAAATGCGTCTTAGACCAAAGGGAAGGAACACAGTGAAGGAAGCAAGGCAGCTCGTTTAAGAAAGTTTTTTGTACGTGGACAATAATAAAGTGTGTGTTTATATAAAAAAAGAGTTATGTTCTCGTCATCGGGAGAATATTATTTTTTGATATACATGAAGTCATTTGATACTTTATAGCCATTCCACAAGAAACGCATTTACAACGCATACAAGCGCACGCACGCACACACACACACACACACACACACACACATACACACACACACACACACGCACACACACACACACACACACACACACACACACACACACACACACACACACACACACACCACACCCACACGCACGTAAACAAACCCACGTGTCCCACCCCCCTCTCCCAACCCCATCCCCTCCCCTCCTCCGAAACAAGTCCGAGACACGTTCGCTTACCTTGTATTCCTTGTTCTCCTTGACCCTGATCTGAGTGCGGGTCGAGTTGCCGAGCTTCGGTTTGCCGAGGAGGGCGATTTTCTCCTCTTCGGTCAGGTCGCTCTCCTTGTTAGCGAATTCGAAACCTATGTCGAATTCGATGTCTGCAAAGGGCGGCGCCGGGATTAGCGAGAAGGAAATCTCTCGTGTTTTGATTTTTTGTTTTGTTTTGCTTTCTCTCTTTGGCTTAAGGGAGCTCACACGTTATATGGCCGTGATGTGCGGTGGAGAGATATAATTATATTTGTGCGCATAGAGGTGTGCCTGTCTGCATGCATATACGTGTGTATGATACGTTCGAACGTGCATTATATATATATATATATATATATATATATATATATATATATATATATATATATATATATAATATATATATGTATATATGTACGTATAAATCATATATATATATATATATATATATATATATATATATATATATATATATATATATATAATATATATATATATATATATACATACATACACACATGTCCACACGTTAACACACACGCTCGCCTCAGTATGGAAAGTGCATGTACACAAGGTGTCTCACGAAGCCTTATAACATGTGAGCTTATATTCATCTAGAAGATCATATCCCACAGTATAGCATCCAAGTATGATACAAGTTTCTACTACAATAAATCTCAACAAGACACAAAACACATTTAAACTACAACCTAAGATAAAATACCATCTGACTCGACTCTACCATGCAGAGATATTATAATACTTCTACTGTACATACTAAAGATTCTGTAACTAGAAGTTCGTTTATTTAGCAACTTTAAAGACTATAGTAACATGAAGAAAAAAACAGTTAAACACAAAAGTAAATATCTGAATATCAAAATAATATTTTACGATATCTATAAATTTACAAACAACAACTATTGTTAACCCAAATAAATAAAATACAGAATCTGATTTACTCTAAAACCTTACCATATATTTACATCCTATTCTGCCATTTTTTTAAAACTACAAAATAACACACAAAAACAGAACCAAACGTGGTGTTAGAAAAATGAAACCAAAAGGGGGGTACAAACACCACACAAAGGACAACGAAATAAATAATGTGATAAGGGACACTACCAATAATAATGCAGATGTGTGGATGTGGGTTCCTTATGCTCTCAAGAAAAGGATATTACTGGAATTCTGGCTACGAATAAGATTTTTAAAATACATCTTAGTAATATAATATAGGAAAAATATACCTTCTTTCACTTTTTTCTTTTTAATTTCCGGAGTATCTGCATGGAATTACAAAAGTTATTTTTTTACTTGAAAAAGGCACCAGAGTTATGAGGAAAAAAGATGGAAAAAAATATTGAAATGAGTGGAATGATAAATGGTTTTATACAAAAAAAGAAAGAAAAAAAGGTGCTTGCTAAGTCACTTGAATATTCAGGAAGCAGTGGGACTTGGGACATGCATATCCTAGACTCTACATTGGAAGGGGTCAACAGGGGTGACTAAAATATTCCCCTGAAACCCCCTTTCCATGTTTTCTCTATTTTTACGGATTTGCTTGAGAGTCACATTCATTTTGACACTCTGCTGTTTCTACGTGCCTAGAATGCAAGGAAACAACAATAAAAAGTCGGGTGTTTTAAATGCCTTGAGAGAAAATGGAGAAATTGAAACGAAAACTAGCTCTGAAATAATGCAAGTGAAGTACATTTGATTTGTGGTGATTTGAAATGGCGTGAGCAAAGGATTTTTCTTCCGTGAAATAGTTAATTAGGAACAGGTAGCTCACGGGTGCTCAGGTGGGAAGCATAACCATGTATGATTATAATCTTGAAGAGAAGGTAGACACACTATACAACAACCTCTTTCAGTGAAGTGTTTCTGAACATATAGATTGACGAAAGATAAACATAAACTTCTATTTTACCAAGAACCATAAGAAAGAAAAAAAATAAAGCATGACAGTAAATTGGTTTCATAAACACTTCACGAAAACCTCCCCTCTGCAAAGATGACAAATACTCTCACCTGTTGTGCATCATCACGACCGTCATTATGTCTTTATCTTTTGTTTTCTATTTATTTATGTCTTACTTTTCCTTCCCTGAATACACTTTGGTCTTTTACAGAGGAGAGGTGCTTTAATCTACCAGCGCCATGCGGGTCGACACTCTTCACCCAACGGTGTTATCCGCTAGTTTGGGTCAGCTGTCCGTGTTTATTGCCAGGGGACATCCCCGTATCTACAACACGTCTTAGAAGAAGGCAAATTAAACATGGGCAATAGGGTGTACTTCCATGTGGAGAGATATGCAACAAGGGGCAATAATAGAGGGTTGCAGAGCAGGTATTACCACTACCAAAACTACCAAAGAGGGAAACAAGGGTGAACATTCTACCGGCAAGCGATCATTCCTTCATTCATTGTTCAACAAAGACTATGAACCACTTACATCAATGGAAAACAGGCGATACCAATTGGATTTATTTATACACAGGGCGATGAAGAGAAGATAGTGAGAGAGAGGGGGAAAAATAATCATTAGATTATATAGAAACGGAAACCAGAGAGGTATTGCATCAGCGGATTCACTAAAAGGGGTCGATTTTGAGCACTCGATACGCCAGGAAATTTAATGGTGTTGGTCAATCTAGAGAGACAGATTTCTAAATCGTCGGGAAGTGAACAAACTCCATTCTAAGTGACCCACTAGACTTATAAGTGTGCTTTACTTTGGTGATGCAATTGGGATAACTAAAAGCAGGAAAACCATAGTGAAATAGATTGGAGGGAGTGAAGAGAAAAAAGATCTTTTGTTTAATAATATTCTAGTGAGAGTAGGGGTATAACACCTACATACTGATTACAACAACCGATGCAAGGGAGGTAGGTAATAGCATGACATAGTCTCTGAAGCAATATATATATATAATTTTTCTCTTAAAACTACAAAGGGGTAAATCTCATGAATAAAGGAGAATGCATTATGCTCAAAGATAAGAGAAATATCAAGCACATAAATACACCTTCAAACATATTGTGCAATGCAGACTGAAATGAATCTTCTTCAAAGGGTTATTCCTTTAATTTTTAAGTGACAGTAAATAATAATTACAAAAATATATATTTTCCAAAAGAAGAAGAAGAAAAAAATATAATAAAGAGTAGGATAAATTCAATAATTAGTATAATCTAAATTTCAGCAACAAAAAAAGTCATGATAATCTAATATATATCTAAGATAATATACTTATACGCTCTTTATTTCTAGCACAGATTATATTATAAAATAGTCAGTAATGCAAGTTAGCAGCTTCCTCTTAAACAGTAGCTCTTCCTGATATAGATTTAAATATATCAGAAGAAAATGAATTACGCTTTGTTAATAATTGTTTTAAAATGTGCAACATTACTAAGCGATTTGTTATTCATCTGATTAATGAGTGACACCTGAAAAATAAGAAGGAATTAAGTGAGATAATTATCTGATTTATTTAGCTAATCTAATCACCCAGTCTCTATCTGTCTGTCTGTCTGTCTCTCTCTCTCTCTCTCTCTCTCTCTCTCTCTCTCTCTCTCTCTCTCTCTCTCTCTCTCTCTCTCTCTCTCTCTCTCTCTCTCTCTCTCTCTCTTCCTCTTTCTTTCTCTTTCTCTTCCTCTCTCTCATACACGAAATATGTATATGAATATGTATGCGTACATATAATACTTAGTATGTGGATGCACACATACTATGTATATATGTCTACATGTATGCCTAAATATTCATATAATCCAAGAACATCCAAGCATACAGTACCTAACCAAACCTAAAAATATCCCATAGCGATCATCCACACAACACACACACACACACACACACACACACACACACACACACACACACACACACACACACACACACACACACACACACAAAATCTATTCATCCTACACTTAACTAATCTAACCCTAACCCCACCTTACTCCTATCCAAACTATCCTGAAGACATCCTATCCAAGATCCTAAAAAAAGAAGAAGAAAAAATCCTACCCCAACTTCCTCCTCTCCTTCCTTTTCCCTTAGCCCATTAGCCCCGCCCCCTTTTTGCTCCACCCTTCTATCCCACGCCGCCTTCTACTCTCTACCCTTCTATTCTCTTCTATCCCCTCTCTTCTACTCTTCTACCCTCCCCCCCTCTTCTATCCTCTCTATCCTCTCTATCTCCCCCTTCTATTCTTCTACCCCTCTTTACTTTCCTCTCTACCCCCTCTCTCTATCTATCCCCTCTCCCCGCCCTTCTATTCTCTCCCCTCCCCGCTCCCCTCTACCCCCTCTCCCGCCCTCTCCCCTCCCTCTCCCCTCCCTCCTCCTCCCCCCTCCCCCCCTCCCTCCACGCCCTTCGCCTCGCAGCCGGGACAGGGCCGTCCGCGGTGCCGTCGGGGACAAAGAGAAGCCCTTCGTACCTCCAATGGCTTGAGGCTCGCCGATGTCCACGTAGAATAGGACGTCCTTCTCGTAACTGTCCTCCTCGATGATGTTGATGGACACGGTCTTCCTGCGGGCAGAAGGCGGGGGTCAGTGGGACTTCGAGGACGTCGGCTTTGGACTTTGGGATATATGTTTTTTTTTTTTTAAAGACTTTTTTTTTTTCTTAAAGACTTTTTTTTCTTAAAGACTTTTTTTTTTTCTTAAAGACTTTTTTTGTCGTGTTTGGTCTCATTCTTTTTCATTCTCTCTCTCTCGTTATAACTACTATTGTTATTATCATTATCATTGTTATTATTAATATTATTATTATCATTATTGTTATTGTTATTATCATTATTACTATAATTGCTCTTATTATCATTATCATCATAATAATAATGATACTACCAATCATTATTATTATTATCACTATCCTTTCCTTACAATTCTGTTTATTCACATTTATCCATTTGAAACCCACGACTTACAGAGCCAGCACGATTCGCTCAAACCTTCACATCAAATAATATTTTGCGTTAATTACTGCCTCGGTAATAACTGTTGGCCGCTCCATGAACCGGAAAGAGCCATCAATCTTTTTTCTGTCTTTATTATGCAAAAGAGCTTCAAAATACGAGCAACGTGCATAACGACCTATAATTATCAAGTCAAAGGCTGTGCTTATCTGTTCAGCATGCAAATTAACACATACATATTAATATGTATATAATTAATGTGTATGATGTATGAGTGTAACCATATGTATTACCTGGGGCTAAATTAAACGTATTAAGTGTATGTAAAAATGGTGTTTACAGAGGCAAGTTTACCATGCACCATCTTTTCCTATTTAAGAAAAGGAAAAAGAAGAAGAAAAAAAGAAAATTAATTAAAAGCTAAATCTCTTACATACTACACATATATCAGCCTTTTAATTACCCATATCAATACAAACTACATCACACAACCTTACATAATTTTTTTTTCTGATTTCGTATTTTTAAAATCACGTGATACATTTCCCTTCTCTGATATTTGATAAATAAAAAACAATAAAAAAAAAATACATTTCTTTTTTAAATTATCATTATTTCATGGCACCCTAATTTATTTTCTCTCTCATCTGAAATGAAATCTAATCTATTATCCGAAAAAGAGAGAGAACGAAAACAATGGAAAATTATACACATGGATAATATCTGGCAACGC
>NW_020868889.1:439212-442666 GCF_003789085.1 Penaeus vannamei
GTAGGAAAGTACAATAAAAGTTTCGGATTACGTCACATTTTCACCACAATTAGTGAGATGGATGTGGCATTATGAGATATTGGGTAAGTGCGTGGTTATAAGTTTCTTTGTTGTTGTTGTTATTATTATTTTATTTTATTTATTATTATTATTATTATTATTATTATTATTATTATTATTATTATCATTATTATTATTATTATTATTATTATTATTATTATTATTATTATTATTATTATTATTATTATCAGTTGTAGTAGTAGTAGTACTATTATCGTTATCATAATCATTATCACTGTTTTTATTATTATCATTATTATTAATTCTCATTATTATTATCATTATCATTATCATTATTTTCATTTCATTAAATTTCCATTATATTATACTATTATTATATTATTATCATTATTATTATCATTATCATTATCTTACTATTATCATTATCATTATTGTCATTTGATGCTATTTACATTGTTATCGTCAATATTTATTAACTGTTATTGTTATCATTCTTTTACCATCATTGTTTTTGTTGTTATTGCTTTTTATCAATGCCATTTGTCCTGTTTTTATCACAGTGATTGTCATAATCATTATCGTCATGACTTTCATCGTTAATACATCATTATCATAACCATTATCACTATTACTTTATCATCATTAATTCCATCATCACTAAACATCATCATCATCACCACTACCCCATCACACCCTCACATCACCAACACCACCCCCACCCATAACCACCAGATCATACCACCATTCCCCACCATCCCAGCCATTATCACCACCCATCATCACACACCTGTCATCAACACCACCCCATTCACCCCATCCATCATCCCACCCACACCCCCCCACCCCACCACCCACCACCCCCCTCACCACCACCCCCATCACCCCCACCATCATCCCCCCACCCATCACCACCACCCCATCACCACCATTGTCTCGTCGACGTGGAGGGCATTACCGTCGATCGCGCGGAGGTCACGCCGACACCGCGTCCCAACTTCCGTCTTGGGTTCCGGCTGTCTTCAAAAAATCGATATGCCCGAGACGCGAGGCACCACTCTCTCGTCTCTCTCTCTCTCTCTCTCTCTCTGTCTCTCTGTCTCTGTCTCTCTGTCTGTTCTTTCTCTCTGTCTGTGTCTCTGTCTCTGTCTCTGTCTGTCTGTCTCTTTCATTCTCTCTGTCTGTGTCTGTGTCTCTGTCTCTGTCTCTGTCTCTGTCTGTCTGTCTGTCTATTTCATTCTCTCTGTCTGTGTCTCTGTCTCTGTTTGTGTCGCTCTCTCTCTCTGTCTCTGTCTCTGTCTCTCTCTCTCTCTCTTTGTATGTCTGTCTGTCTCTCTCTTTCATTCTCTCTGTCTGTGTCTCTGTCTCTGTCTGTCTCGATCTCTGTCTCTGTCTGTCTGTCTCTCGTTCTCTGCCTGTCTGTATGTCTGTCTGTCTCTCTCTCTCTTTCATTCTCTCTGTCTGTGTCTGTCTCGCTCTCTGTCTCTGTCTGTCTGTCTCTCTCTGTCTGTCTCTCTCTTTCATTCTCTCTGTCTGTGTCTCTGTCTCTGTCTGTCTCGCTCTCTCTCGCTGTCTGTCTGTCTCTCTATTTCATTCTCTCTGTCTGTGTATCTGTCTCTGTTTGTGTCGCTCTCTCTCGCTGTCTCTGTCTGTCTCTCTCTCTTTCATTCTCTCTGTCTGTGTCTCTGTCTGTGTCTCTGTCTCGCTCTCTTTCATTCTCTCTGTCTGTGTCTCTGTCTCTGTCTGTCTCTGTCTCTCTCTCTCTCTCTTTCATTCTCTCTGTCTGTGTCTCTGTATCTGTCTGTCTCGCTCTCTCTCTCTCTTTCATTCTCTTTGTCTTCTCTGTCTCTCTCTCTCTCTAATTCATTCTCTCTGTCTATGTCTGTTTGTGTCTGCGTCTGTGTCTGTCTGTCTCTGCTCTCTTTCTCATGTTTTTCTTCTAACACATTTATTCTCCTCTGCGTCTCTTTCCCTTTCTATCTCTTTGATTCTATACTCTATGCCCTTCTTCCCATTCCTCCTACGCACGTTTCCTTATTTTACAACTGAATTCTCCCTCTCAGTCCCATTTCCCCTTTTCCTTCCCCTCTAATGCATGTTTCCCCTCCTCCTCCTCCCTCTTTTACTCCCCTATACTCCTTCCCTCTCCTTGAAGCACTCACTCCGGCCTCATCCTTCTCCTTCCGCCCACAAATACTCACTAGGTCCTCCATTCTCTGCCCCCGCCCACCAACATTCTCTTCTCTGACCCCTCTCTCTCTCTCTTTCTCTCTCTCTCTTTTCTCTCTCTCTCTCTCTGTTCTTTCTTTCTCTTCTCTCTCTCTTTCTCTCTCTCTTCTCTCTCTTCTCTCTCTCTTTCTCTTTCTTTCTTTCTCTCTCTCTCTTCTCTCTCTCTCTCTCTCTCTCTCTCTCTCTCTCTCTCTCTCTCTCTCTCTCTCTCTCTCTCTCTCCTCTCTCTCTCTCTCTCCTATTCTGATACCAATACTTCTTCCTCATTCTCCCCTATTTCTTTCATTTACACCCATGTTGTCATTCCCTCCCTTCATACCCATTTTCATAAACCTCCCCCCCTCCCCACCCATCCACCCCCTTCCCTAAAACCCATTCCAACCCCCTTCCACCCACACTCTATCCCTTTCCTTGCACCTGTAGTCACTCCTCTCTCCTCACACACACTCCAACCCACCCCCTCCCCACCACCCACCCCACTCCTCTTTCTCGACAATTGACCCTGTCCCGCCCCACCCTCTCCCACCCCCTCCTCACCCACCCACACTCTTCTTTCTCTCCTCTCCATCCGTTCCCAGTCCAGCGCCTCCTCACCCACCCACACTTCTCCTTTTCTCCCCCCCCCCCCCCGCCCCCAACCCATGCCCGCCCGCCGCTCCCAACCCACCGACACTCCTCCCGCCCACCCTCCTAACCACCTACCACTCTCCTTCTCTCTCCTCTCTCCCTTCCTCCCCTCCCTCCCCTCGACCCACCCAACCACCCAACTCACTCTCCCCACGACCCACCCGATCCACACCAACCTACCCTACCCTCCCCTCTACCAACCACCCCCGACCCACACTAACCATCCACCCGACCCACCCCAACCCACCCACTCTCCACCCGACCACCCCCAGCCCCCCGACCACCCCGACGCACCCTAACCCGACCAATCCAAACCACCCCGCCCTCCATCGACCGACCCACCCCGTCCACCCGGACCACCCCCGCCACACCCAGCTCAATATAGAGATAAGCACAGGAGGGCGAGGTGAGGGAGCAGCGAATCGCTTAATCCGTTTTATTTCCACGCGAACTGTCGTCCAGAGAGCTGTGCACGAGGTGGAGAGAGGAAGCAGCTGATGATGGTGGGGGAGGGAGAGGAACAGTGATGAATGGTTTGGGGGAAGAACCGAATAGAAGATAATGAATGAGGATAGGAGAG
>NW_020868889.1:445266-450266 GCF_003789085.1 Penaeus vannamei
GGGGGGGTGAGTAGTGTGTTTGTAAGTGTGTTTGTAAGTTCGTGAGTTTTTTGTGAGTGTTCTGTGTGCGTGTGTAAGGGGAGGGGGGGGAGTGTATGCGTCTGTTAATATTTGTGTTAATGTTAGCGCCCGTGTGTGTTTGAATCTGCATATATTTCCGTTTCTATCCGTTAGTTTTTATATTCACACCTCTGTTTGTGCAAGCGCCTGTGTATGTTTATAAATCTTTATCTGCACCTGTCCATGTGCGTGCGTTCCCATGTACGTGTGTGCGCCCCCAGCCATGTGGGTGAGAATGCGGCGAGTGAGTGTGAGTAAGAGAAGCTGTGAATTGAGGGATCAACAACAGGTGGGGATGACAGAAGGTACAGCCAGTGGATTGCGAAGTCTGTACCGCGATGGCAACGGAATATGAGAAATTGCTAATGCCGATTATGCTCACTCTTACGCGTAGAAATGTGTGTTGGTGTATCAGTTATCTTTATCTGTCTGTCAGTATGTCTGTCTATTTGGAATCATAAGTGTAAGGGTGTATATGTAGATTCATTTGCACATGTATGTATATGTAACTATTTTATAATCAAAATTAGTTAATGATAGCTTTACCAGCTATCAAACGCTGAATGTGTGGCATTATTTTAATTAATTTCAATGGTACTTGCAAACATTTAAAGAGGAAATTACAGAAATTATATGCCTCAAAGGAATGTGCAAGTAGGAACCATCTAGTTTCCATACACATCTACTCATACGTGAGTAAGGATAGCGAAGTTTTATACACGCTCCCTGTGGGCACACGATAGATAGTGATAGAGCAGTTCAAATCCCAAATCAGAACACACACACACACACACACACACACACACACACACACGCACACACACACACACACACACACACACACACACACACACACGCATACACATACACACACACACACACACATATGCATACATATATAGATAGATAGATGTAGATATAGATATAGCTACAGATATATATAATATATATATATATATATATATATATATAATATATATATATATATATATATATATACATATATATACAACATATACATATGCATATACATATCTACATCTATATCTATCTATTTATCTATCAATAGCTATATCTATCTATCTATCTCTAGCTATATCCATATATCTATCTATCTACACACACACACACACACACACACACACACACACACACACACACACACACACACACACACACACACACACACACACACACACACACACACACACACACACACACACACCACACACACACACACACACACACACACACACACACACACACACACACACACACACACATATGCATATATGTAAGAATCTGCAAATGTCTCAAGATTAGAATATTAACGTCGCTCTTCCTTTGGTTCAGGTTATGTGACAAGCTTAACAAGGCGGCTCGGTCTCTGGGCTTAAGGGAAGACGGAGAGACATAGAGAGGTTCGTGAATAAGACGTTTGCTTTATTCTCCTTTTCCTTCCATCGCCTCCGTTCTCTCATTTTGTTTTTGATCGCTTCCTCAGTTGGAAGTCTGATGTCTGTTCTCAGCTGGAGTCTTTCTCCTCAGCTGGTACTCTAGTCTCTCTCCTCAGCTGGTCTCCTCAGCTGGTACTCCACTCATGTACTCTAGTCTCTCTCCTCAGCTGGTACTCTTGTCTCATCTCAGCTGGGACAATGACGTTTCTCTTCAGTTTCAACTCCAATGTCTCTCCTCAGCTTGAATTCTGACATCTCTCCTCAGCTGGAACAATGACGTCTCTCTTCAGGTTTTACTCCAATGTCTGTCCTCAGCTGGAACAATGACGTCTCTCCTTAGCTGCATATCTGGTCTCTCCTCAGCTGGAACAATGATGTTTCTCTTCAAGGTTTAACCCCAATGTCTCTCCTCAGCTGGAACAATATCTCTCCTCAGGTTTAACTCCAATGTCTCCAACTGGAATTCTCAGTCTCTCCTCAGCTGATACAATGACGTTTCTCTTCATGTTTAACTCCAATTTCTCCCCTCAAATGGAACATTATCTCTCCTCCAATGTCTCCAACTGGAATTCTCACGTCTCTTCTTGGCTGGGTCTCTGATGTCGCTTCCTCAGCTGGAACTCCCGTAATCTACGACACGATTTCCGCTCTTAGAAACCACGCATTGCATCTGTTTCTTCACTGTTTCCTCAAATCTCGCCTCGAATGAAGTTAATGTTTTTTCCGTCTTGGCTTGTTGCGAGTCATATGTAAAATTGTGTTCCGTTAAATCAGGGTTGTGTTCTCGTTGTTATTATCTATTTCGTGAATGTTTTTTTCCTGTCCCATTTTCCCTGACAATTTGTAGCTAATTTTATTCAGAAGTATATTTTTCCTCCTACATTTCTGCATATGATAGTAATTTCCTTTCCATTTAGGTTTTTTATTTATTTTATTATTATTTTTTTTTTTATTATTTTTTTTTTTTTTTTTTTTTTTTTTTGACTAGTTCTGCAAACCATTTTCTGTTCCATTCAGGATCACACTTGCCACTCTCGTGTTCGTGGTTTGTCTAGTGTCAGACCTTGTAATTATTCAGTCCTTGTCTCTCCTTAGTGCTCGCTCGCCTCCAAAAGAACTCGGGTCGCTATACAAATGTTCCTGTCTTTTACGACCTTTGACCTCTGCGGCTTCTTCCTTAAATTCTCGCTCGTGTATTCTCTATTGCGCACCTTCACCCTTCCCTTTTCCACCTTTGATTAGAGTACAGAGTTTTACTGGCGAGAGATGAAGATTCTCAATATCGTTTCGACTGTATGGAAATGGTCTGAAAAAAAAGAAATAAAATAATGCTTTCTCTGTCTGGCTTCCCCCTTTCTCCTCTCGCTCTCTCGAAAGGTAAAGATAGCAGCCTATATTTTTAAGTACATTTGAACATTAATGAAAAAAAAAAATTCTCCTTGTAAATTAACCCCAATTTCATCTATACACCATCCTCTCTCTCTCTCTCTCTCTCTCTCTCTCTCTCTCTCTCTCTCTCTCTCTCTCTCTCTCTCTCTCTCTCTCTCTCTCTCTCTCTCTCTCTCTCTCTCTCTACTACATGCATGAAGCCAGCCACATATATACCAGATGAATATATAAAAACGTTTGCACATTTACATATGCGTTAGTTTATGTATTATTGTATCAAAATTTCACCATATGCATTTTATGTATGAAGGCGTGTGTTTAGACAAAAGAGGAAAACGAAAGAAGGAAAAATAGGAAGGGTTTATTAGCGAGAGAGAGAGAGAGAGAGAGAGAGAGAGAGAGAGAGAGAGAGAGAGAGAGAGAGAGAGAGAGAGAGAGAGAGAAGAGAGAGAGAGAGAGAGAGAGAGAGAGAGAGAGAGAGAGAGAGAGAGGAGAGAGAAATGAAACTAAAGCTACAAAAGTATGAATTCAAATAGTAAAGTGATATCTACTTAAGCGGCGAAGACGAACACCTCACCAGTAAAAAAAAAAAAAAAAAAAAAAAATAATAAATAATAAATAAAAATGAATAAACAAAATGAACAAAAATCTCGTACACAACTTAGGGGAGACCGAAGACCAACTCTTGGAATATAGCATATAAAGACATGAAGATGGGAAAGACCAAAGAAACATAACATCAATTTTTCCTTCATATCCAAGCAAATGTTATTAGTTATACTTCCAGAACTACAAAGCGGACTGAGAAGAATCAATCTTACCTTATTATTTTGTATCAGTCCATCGTGTGTGGTGTGTGTGTGTGTGTGTGTGTGTGTGTGTGTGTGTGTGTGTGTGTGTGTGTGTGTGTGTGTGTGTGTGTGTGTGTGTGTGTGTGTGGTGTGTGCGTGTGTGTGTGTGTGTGTATCAGTACATTTGGAACCAAGGTAAGGCTTCAAAGTAGCACAATAATGATCCCAAGTTGATATACAAAATAATAAATGGATATGAATAGATATGAATAGGTAAATGTAAATAGCTATGAATATAACTAGATAAATGTAAATAGCTCTGAATATGAATAAATAATTTAAAGTACAATAAAGATCCTGTGGAGTTAATAAGTAAAATGAAAAATAGATATAAATATATGTGACTAAATAAGTACAAATAGCTATAAATATGAAGGGTTCGAGTCCCCTGACTGGCGCGTTGTTCCCATAGGCAAGGAACTTTACCTTGATTGCCCATTGTAAAAGCCATCTGGGGGGGGGGGGGTCAGCCTTTGTGGGTGCCGGTCAAAAGCCTGGCAGAGGGTTGGTGTCAGGAAGGGCATCCGACTGTAAAGAAAACATGCCAAAACCAATAAGGAATGAGCCATAGGTAAATCAGTGGAGGCGGCCCATCCATAACGGCGACCCTATGTAGAAATGGAAGAAGATCAAAGAGATATAAATATGTATGAATACATGTAAATGAATATAAATATAGATAAACAGATATAGACAGATGTATAGATATTCCACGAACTCCTTTGTTCTCTCCCTGTGCCATCTTTACCCTGTTTGAAGTGATTATCTATTTTGGGACAACAATTACATGGTCAGTGGGAGAGTAAATGTATTTGCCACCTGGATCAAGGTCGGAGATTGGATCAAAGTCACCTAGTACTCAGGAACAGAGGACAAAAAGGTACTTGCAAGCTGTAAGATACAATGTACACCATCACTCAGTGAGGGTTGGGAACTACTACCCTCGCATCCCCTTGGAACAGCTCCCATTTTGTCTCGTGCCTCATTAGTGACTCCTCCTGCACGAATAGCGAGACTCATTAGGACATCACAATGGGCTGTTGTTCGTATAGGGGAATTCAAAGTGCTCTTTGATGTATCTAACTGAACGCCTACTCGAGATCAACGGGTCTTCCAGCACAACCTTGGCAAAGTTCAGGTGAAATTTCATTGAAAAATTGGGGGGGAATCGAGTTAATTGCTAATTACATAAAAAAAGTGGCAAATCGATAATTATATAATATATATATATATATATATTATA
>NW_020868889.1:460266-467766 GCF_003789085.1 Penaeus vannamei
TCTTTATTTTTTTGTTATCTCTTTGTTGTTATTATTATTATTATTACTGTAACTATGTTATTATTACTATAACTACTATTATCATTATTATTAATGTAAATATTATTACAATTAGTTTTACTATCATTAGTATTTTTACTATTATAATAATCATCATCTTCGTATTAATCAAATCATTAATATCATTACCATTATTATCATCATTATTATCTTCATCAAATTATTATGATTATCATTATGAAAAATACTCATACTACTTATACTACGATAATTATCCCAGTCCGCATTATCCTTAATAACATTTCTATTATCATTACTATCATCGCAACCCCAGTCCTTACATATATCAGGTATTATCATATTTCTCAAAAAATTATAGTTTATTCGTATTTTCATTGTGCAAAATGCAACCACCGGAAGTTGGCATACATATGCAATTTGATACGCCGTATGTAAATGGTGATAAAAATATACGAATAAAATGGACTGTTTTATCTTTCATTAGTTACGAAAAGATAAAAGGTTTTACCCAGTATTTGGTATCATTTCAAACTATCAACACAATATCTATACATGTATTGTCTTATTGAATTTATGAGTTCCTTATTATTGTTATTTTTATGATTGTTACTTCCACTATTATTATCATCATTTAACATAATAATTCAGAAATATTCATATGATATCTAGCATTGTTGTTGTCATCATACCCATCATCAAAAGCTGCAATCATTATATCAAGATATTGATGTATATAAACCGCATACTGCATATCCATTACAAATAACTGATATATATTTTTACAACTTTTAATGTATTTGTTATTTGTATTATGAATATAGGTTTTGTATAAAGCAGATGTGTTCGATGCAGAACAGAAGGTCGACGCTATATACAAGGGCTTAGAAATAAAACACGCTATATTTAAATCCTTTTATTTCGAGCACGTAAAAAACACCAGATACATATACTGCTAAAATACAGTCACAATATCTTTTTGTATTCGATTATTTACAGTTACTGCTTGAACACAGTGTTATTCACAACAGATACACTGTGCAATGCCGCAGTGTAGAATACTGATAGACATTTCATCTTTATCAAATCATGAAAGCTAATCGCACGAACCAAAATTGGAAAAATGGCAAAAAGCAAGACTGAAAATATACTCAACACGGACAAGACTAGAATCAGATTATACAATACATACAGAACAGAAAGACAAAAAGAACAATGCTTCGAGTAATCCCGAATATTGAGGATAATTAGACACAAACGTATCACAGAATACATGTAATATATTGACATGGAAAATATTTTACAAGGGGGTGTCTAAAAGGAGCCCTGAATTCCGAGCAAATTCAGGAAAGGACAGAGCAGTCACATGTAAATACTGAAAGCTGTCAGTGGGATTAAGTCAAAGACCTCGATTCCGGGTCTTTCTCTCCAAATATAGGCGGACGAGATCTCGAAGAGGTAACCAAGCAGAATAACAAAATAAATACAGCTTTCAACATGGAATGATAGAAATCGATACACGAAGAATAGGAGCTATCTTAAAGCTTTGATCTCTGAATGATAACATAAGGTCGTAAATGATAGATACTGACGCCTCCCATATTCCCTTTAGCAATGAGTGTGTTGTTATGGAATTTCTTGCGCATACATATCACACATGCTTTTTTTATTATTCCCCTTCCATGGTGGTTTCAAGAACCAATAACATTGAACAACTTTTACGAGTTTCTGTTGTAGGAAACCTCTCCATACTCTTCTCACCGAGACCGGGCAGTCTGCAGCATATATATTTATATAAACCTTTAAAACACATCTGCAGAAAAATATGAATAAACTGTGATCATTCGGAAAATGTTATATAAAACACACTATACATTTTTCATGCAAATATGGTAGGTAAGAAGTCTCTGTTGATTTGTACTCTTAATACATACATACATATATACATACATAATAACATACATACATAGTATATATATATATTAATAATATATATATTAATATATCTTTAATTATATATAATATTATATATTATATAATGTATAATATATATACATATTATACTATCTATAATAAGAATATTGTCTATATATATTATGGGTAAGTTAATAAATTAAATATATATTATGAATTATATTAGATAAATTATATTTTATATTTATAATTATATATAGTATATATATATTTTTTTTGTCGGACAGTATGATTGTTGGTGAATTCCATTAAACAGGCTTGAGTTCAAAAGATAATCAGAGTGTCTTTCACCGGAAGTTGTCTCTTATCGTTGATGCTACGGAACTTGTTTGTTGGTGAATTTTGAGTGGATTCTGTCTTTCGAACTACGATATGATATAACTAAGAAGCGGATTTGATATTACTGAATACATTAGCGATTGATCCATCTTTCCTTTTTTTCTCTTCTTTTTTTTTTGTATATATCGCTATTCGATTTGATTCTGTGACTATTGGCCCCGAAAAAGAAAGAAAAAAAATATATAAGACCAGTTCTATTGGTTCTGGCTCGTTTACAGCACTCACTTTTATGGGTACTCTCATTCAGTATTCCTCATTTCAGAATCGTATTTAGCAAATTAATTTTCACTCACTCACTTCCATAATAACTTCTATTTGTCTATTAAATGTAGTTTACTGTATATCAATATCAGCAGTTATATTATCAATCTCTTTTTTTTCCTTTTTTTTTTGTTTTTGTAATATCTTTTTTTTTTTTATTTATTCATTTTTATTTATTTATGGAGCAGGTGAGTAATGTTCAGTGTTATTCTTGCCATCATAATCATTCTGAAATTTTAATATTTATTCTCTTAAGACTGTGGGTAAGTTTTATTAGTCACAATTCTTATATATCTTTATTTCCTCTGATAAGCATATTACATAATCACTTAAATCGATAATTATCCCCAACATATTCCTCTCTAACTGATGATCATCAAGAGCTTTGACATAGAGGGAGAAGTAAATAGTTAATAAATATAATGATAATTATGATGATAGCTAAAAAATGATGTTCATATCGATAAGTAAATGTGATGATAAGTAAATGATATTATAAAATGATATAAGAATGATAAATATTGGAAAAAGATAATCAAGTTAATAACGACAGTAATTATGAAGATTACAATGCTACAATTATAATCACGATGATATTGGTATTGGCAGTAACTGTAATTTTTTTATGAGGCCTATAGCAATAATTATAAATTATGTTATAGATAATGATTATGATGAAACCTGATCAATGATTATGATAATCATGATGAATGGTATGGCAAGTAAGTAACTTAATGAGGTATAGGCAATATTATAAAATATTATAGTAATGATATGATGAAACTGACCACTGATATTGATAACAATGATAATGATGATAAAAATGAGAACAGTAATAATAGTAGTAATAATGATGAGGATTAAAACTAAGATGATGATGATGATGATGATGATGATGATGATAATGATAATGATAATGATAATGATAATGATAATGATAATGATAATGATAATGATGATGATGATGACAAATAAAATAATAGTAATATAGTATTATCGTTATTATTATTGTTATTACTATTATCAACAATAAAATATAGTTAAACTAATACTTGATAATAATATGTGATAATGATCGTAATAATAATAAAAATGACATTAATAATAATGAAAATTATAATTATAATAATTATATGATAATTATAATAATAATAATGATAACAACAACACTAATTATAATAATAATCATAATAACAATAATGATGATAATGATAATAATGATAATAATAATAATAATAATAATAATAATAATAATAATAAAACGCTAATAATAATATTGATAACAATAACAAAGATAAAAATAATGATAATAATGTAAATGATAATAATAATGAAAATAATAACAATTTTAGTAACAATGATAATGGTAACGATACCACTACTACTACTAACAATAGTAATATTAACAATGCTAATAATGATAACAATGATAATGATAATAATAATAATAGTAATAAAAATGATAACAGTCATGTAAAAAATAATGATGGTAATAATAATGATAATAATGATAATGAGGATGATAATAATAATAATAATAATAATAATAATAATAATAATAATGGTAATGATAATGATAATGATAATGATAATGATAATGATGATGATGATGATGATAATAATCACATTGATGATGATAATGATGATAATGATAATGGTGATAATAGTAATGCAAACAGTAATAGTAGTAATAATATTAATGATACTAATAATAGTAATTATGATGATAATGATAATAGAGGTAATAATATAGATTATAAAGATAATAATAATATAGATTATAAAGATAATAATAATTTTAATGAAAATGAAAATAATAATAGTAATAATAATGATGATGCTGATAATAATAATAATGATGATGATAGTAATAATAATGATGATAAAAATAATGATAATAGTAATAATACTAATAATGATGATAACAAATACAATAATAATGATAATAATAATGATAAGAAAACAATAATAATAATAATGATAATACTAATAATAACGATAATAATTGAAATCATAATGTTTTTACCAATAACAATAAAGAAATTAATAAAACTAAAAATGATGATCATAATTATAGTGAAAGCAATACCAACAATCATAAATAGTTCTTTGTAAACGTCCAACCACTATCTTATAAACAAATAGTTTCCCCCAAATAGTACACTGATCAACCACAACCAGGTACCACATAATAAATGCATTCGGTACTTACCCACACTACACATGAGACACCAAATCGCATATTACCCACAAACTCATGAGTATTCCTTGACGTACACACCTTGTTATGAAGGTCCTGAAGTTCCTGTGTAAGGACAATCTAGTGAGCTTTTTATTTTATTTTATTTTCTATTTATTTTCTGGTCTTTGACTTCCTGGCATCCGTGTCTTCTGAAACGGAATTTCTGCCAGCACTCCAGCGCGGGTCGTCTTTGGTTAGGAAGCACTGCTGATGTTCTCCGGTGATTTGTGTCCATATTCATCACTTTACTCTGTGTGTGTGTGTGTGTGTGTGTGTGTGTGTGTGTGTGTGTGTGTGTGTGTGTGTGTGTGTGTGTGTGTGTGTGTGTGTGTGTGTGTGTGTGTGTGTGTGTGTGTGTGTGTGTGTGTGAGAGAGAGAGAGAGCAAGTGAAAGGAGAGAGAGAGAAAGAGAGAGAGACAGGGGGTGGGGGAAGAGAGAGTGAGAAAGTGAGAAACAGAAACAGAGATAGATAGGTAGATATGTACGTGCATACATTCATAAGGATAGATAGACTGATAGATAAACATGTATGTTTGTGTGTGTGTCTGTGTGCGTGTGCGTATGTTTAACTCTTTCCTTTTTCCTTATTTTTTTTCAAGAAAGTCACTGAATCTGACTTCAGAATCTGAAAGCAACATTCAGATATGAATATGGAAGTACGATGGTAAATATGACCTATGAATGCACGCCCGGCGCTCAGCATGCAAGGGCGCCGCCCATCCCCTGCCTGCCTCACACCGAGCTCTCCTTCTGCGAGGTCATGAGCGGAACGCTGTCCTCGGCGTCGCGGGGGGTCGGGTCTCTCCTGAGGGAGTGCCGTCGGGGCAGCGTCGCCGTGGCCGTCGTCCAGGGACAGTGGCTCCCCTGTGGGTGAACCGCAGGGACCGGATGGTGCTGCTGGGGGTGGTGGTGGCCCTCCCCGCCGCCCACTAAGGGCTGGCACAGAGTGTGCGTGTTGGGCGGGTGTTGGTGGTGGAGCACGTGGGTGGGCGTGTTGGTGGCTGAGACTGGGCGCGGGTAGGCTGGCTGGCTGTGCTGGGGAGGGAAGTGGGCGTGCTGGCTCTTGGCGTCCAGCGTGGCGTACACGACGTGGCGGGGGTTGCGGGGGTGGGGGCCCGGGGTGGCCACGGCCCCGCTTAAGAGCAGTTCCGCGTACTGGACGTCCGTACTCCCACAGGCCTGCTGGAGTGGGGGAGCGATGCCGTGAATGCATGGGCCTGGGGCCGTCATAAAACTCCTATATTTTGTATAATTCATAAAATAATTTTACTACACAGGAGAATATTCATCGAAAACCCTCTCTCAATCCGTCTGTACCAAAATATTTGTGCAAAAATATGCAAGTATACAAGAGCACTCCGCATAAGGGATCCTGGCTAAGTTCACCCTGTTGCAGCTGTCAATGCTGTCCACATCATATGATTTTCTTACGTAGCGCCATCGCTGTTATTACTCTAAATTAGCGGGTCTCTTAGGCCTTTCTTAAGAAAAAGTGAAACATTTCAGCACTATTTTGGTTGAATATGTAGGAACATATATTCATAGCATATCATGTTCAAAACATATCATATCAAAGCATATATTTGCATCTATCGTCCTGGGCAATAAATATAACGAATGTCAAGTAATCATGTTGCAACATAAATTGTGAACTAATGTTTTTACACCTCTGCAAATATTTTCATATAATGATATATTTGCCGAATGTACTGAGTCATGCTACTGAATCATGTTGATTCTATCATGTTTATGGGTTTTTGGTGTCCATTTTTGGGGTGATTTTCAAAAGAAGGGTCCCTCAGTTAAGTGCTCCTGGATACAAGCAATTGGCATAGAGTCTGTGTGATTCCCCTTAGTAAAATCTCTCAAGTTTATTGCAACTTCACAATCTCTCCCCAACCTCATCCTCTCGCCCTGTAATCCCTCCTCCTCCTTTCCCTCTTTTCTCCTTCTTCCACTTCGTTCCCCATCTATTCCTTCTTTCCTGTTCTTTTTCTGATAATTTTCTACCTCTCTCTACTCACCAGTTCTCTCCCTTGTCTCCCTCCCTCCTCCCTCTCCTCTTCTCTTTGACTTCCAGTCTCCCACCCATTTTTCTCTTCCTCCCATCCTCTCTCTTCTTGCTCTCTGCCCCCTTTCTCTCCTTCCCTACCCACTCCCCTACCTACCTCTTTGTCTCCCTATCTCTCTCCTTCCTCCATCTTTCTCCCCTCTCCCTCCCTGCACCATCCTTTTCCAATTCTCTCTCCTTACCTCTTCCCTCTTCATCCTCTCCCCCTCCCCCATCCCTCTTCTTTCCCCTCCCTTTCCCACCATCTCTCTCCTTCCTCCTCCTTTCCCAATCCTCTCCCGTCTCTCTCCCAGCCCCAGCCTTCTCCCCTCTCCTTCCTCCTCCATCACTCTCCCCTTTTCTTCCCTTTCCAACCCTCTTCCTCCTCTCCCTCTCCTATCTCCTTCCCCAATTCCTCTTCCCCTCTCCCTTCTCCCTCCTCATCCCTCTTCCCTCTCCCTTCTCCCTCCCTATCCCTCTTCCCCTGTCCCTGTCCCTCCCTTATCCCCCATCCCCCATCTCCCCTCTCCCCCCGTCCCTCTTCCCACCCGTCCTCTCCCCTTTCCCTCTCTCCCTCTCTCACAGCCTCTTTCTTACCTGGTAGTTGTCATGGCTA
>NW_020868889.1:520266-522766 GCF_003789085.1 Penaeus vannamei
CCATCTAGAAAAAAATATAAAAAGAAGTAAGAAATATCCTGAAAAATAAGGCCAAGAACAACAACGATGAAATAATAACAATAATAATGAAAATAGAAATAGATGAAATAGACAAATAAAAAAAAAACATTCCATAACCCCAACTACAACCCTTTCTACTGTAAAAAAAAAAATGACAGAAAACAAAAAAAAAACATTCCATAACCCAACTACAACCCTTTCTACAAAAGAACAGACAATAGACCAAATTAAAAAAAAAAAGAAAAAAATTCCATAACCCCAACTACAACCCTTAAAAAAAAAAAAAAAAAAAAAAAAACAGAAATAGCCCTCTGACTTCCCCCAAAAAAACTATAACATCAACAACCCCCATCAGTGAGGAGTGCATTTCGTCTCCCGTTAAAAAGCCGGGCAAAGGTACACATCACCATTCAAACAAAAGCCCCCATTATAAAACAGCGCTATCACCCGCGTTTTCCGAGATCAATGGGGCAATTAATTCCTATCACTTTAATTTTCTTTGCGTGGCCCAAAGATTTATGCCCAGTTAATTATCTTTATGGGCAGAGTCGTCTCTCGTTAGTAATTACATGTTGTCGAAGAGGCGGAAAAAAAGTCACGTTTGCTTCCAGATTAAGGAATTTCAGAGTGGAACGGGAAGGCGATCGGTGTTGTCGGCCACTTTGCGAAAATAAAATGGCAAAGTGTCGAAAAAGAAGGAATGGCAGGTAATCTGAAGTGAAAAGGGGGGAGGGTGGAGAGGAGGGAGGGGGGATAGGGAAAAGGGGGGAGGGAGGGAGGGAGGGAAGGAAGGAGAGAGGGAGGAAGAGGGAGGGAGGGGAAGGAGGGAAGGAGGAAGGAGGGAGGGAGAGAGGGAGAGAGGGAGAGAGAGAGGAAGAGAGAGACGAGAGAGGGCGGGTGGGAGAGAGATAGAGAAAAATAAAGACAAAAAGAAAAGGAACAAGAAAGAAATGAAATGGAAAATTGGAAAGAGAGTGAGAGAAAGAGATAGATAGATATATAGATAGATAGATAGACAGAGAGAAAGAGAGAAAGAGAGAACAATAAAGACAGAAAGAAAAGGAACAAGAAAGAGATGAAAGGGGAAAAGGGAAAGAAATAATAATAAATAAAAAATAAATAAATAGAATTTAAAAAGCGATATAAACATCCATCTTTCACCAAAACAACGCCCCCCACCCCCGCCGCCACAAACAATATCCACCTTGAAAACACGACACCTTTTTCACAACCGTCATGGAAAGGGTTTTCTCCTGACATCTTGCACAAGTAAAGCAATCAAGATTCTCAAGAAGGTGATATCTCTCCTTTTATAACCGAGTCGAAAACACTCCGTTATTGATCCGCCAGAAAATCGGCCAATCATTGTGCTTCTATTGTGTCTATAAACGTAGACAATAAAAGGTGTTAGTAGGAGAGACAGAAATTTCTCGTGATTTTCAACTGTTTATGTTTGTGTACATTTCTGCAAATGTATATACCTAGATGTAGGTATATGTAGGTATATGTATATGAATGTAATAGCTACCGGTACAAGCAAACTGAATTTTATATAGCTATGTTTATCTGTTTTTTTCTATTGATTATTTAGCTTCTTCCTAGTGATAGTAATCAAGTTGTAATAGTAGTATAATAGTAGTAGTAGTAGTAATAGTAAGTAGAGTAGTACTACTACTAGTAGTAGTAGTAAGTAGTAGTAGTAAGTAGTCGTAGTAATAGTAGTTAGAAGTGTAGTAGTAATAGTAGTAATATGTAGCAGTTATAGTAATAGTTATAGTTATTATTACTATTATTACAATTATTATCATTCCTTTGTTTTATATTGTCCCTGTTATTGTTATTAGCATTATCTTTATTATTGGTATTGTTACTATTATTTATTATCATTATTGTTGTTGTTATTAGTATTATTGTTATTATTAGTAGTATTACTACTCTTATTATTATATTATACTACTATTACTATTATTATTATTACTATATTATTGTTTTACTACTATTATTATTATTTTCAGTATCCTTTATTGTTATTGATTATTATGCTGTTATAATCATCATTATTACCATTATCATTGTTGTTGTTATTCTCATTACTATCGTTATCATTTTAAGAATGATCCAATTTTTATTCGGATCTCTAAGATTTAAGCTCACTGCTCCTACCCTTGATGCATTAATAAATAAATCACTTGGTGTTTAAAATGTCTTCTACAGTGTGTCATAAAAAATGTAAATAAATTGAACGAGATACATTACTGAACAAACCATGAGTTAGGTTAGTTAAGAAAACCTCTGCCAGCAACACACACTCAGATCTAGTTTTCTTCCATTTTTCTTTGAATTTTCTCCAGTTTGCTTAAAAGATTTTTCTTTCCGTCGGATAGACTACACAATGGCGATGATATGACGCAATCATTACTTACAGCAGGTGAGTGAGGAAAGAAAGGAGAGAAGTATGTCGTGAACATGCGAATGAACC
>NW_020868889.1:537766-540266 GCF_003789085.1 Penaeus vannamei
AGGGGAGGAATTTGGTGGTGGTGGTCGAATGGGGAGATGGCGGGTTGGTGGTGGAATGGGGGAGAGGATGGTGGAAGGGAACAGGGATCCCACGTGGGAGTTTGAGTTATGTGGGAAAGCTTGCGAAACCATAAAGTTGGGAGTAATTTAAAGTTGTGTTTGTGCACAAAGACAGACAGACACAGTCACACGCACACACACACGTGCGCACCTACACACACTTACGCACACAGACACACATATATCATAACATTACTGTTACCCTGTATATAATCTGAATTTCTATGGAAGGAGCGAATAAAGTAAAATAAAATAAAAAAGACCTATTAACATGAGAATTAAATAAAGAAAGGACAAAAAAAGATAAAACCAAAAATATATTAATCCAAAAAACCTTACAAAAGATTGAGATAAATATAACTAAAGGTAGGAATAAGATTGGACACCTTACACAGCGCAAAATATGTACTTTACGTGTTCTGATCACATTTTCATCAGAAGTCCCTGTACCCGCACACGTGTACTTCTGATAAAGATATAATCGAAACTGTGTCAAATACATCTATTGCACTGTGAAATTTTCAATTCCCATTCATACTTTTATATACATACATATTTTTCTATGCGAAAACCTGCGCGTATCTTTATCCAAAGACTCCATACGTATTCCACGATGATGTGTTGACAGGCAATTTCCCGGGTGGAACACGCGCGGAAAGTTGGTAGTTTAGTCCCCCCGACGAGATGCACGTAAGAAAACGGGACGTGGGAGAGCACGGGGAGTGGGTGAGCACGGGGAGTGGGTGAGCACGGGGAGTGGGTGAGCACGGGGAGTGGGTGAGTACATAATAAAAGAGCACAGGTATTGGTAGAGCGGGTAGTAGTGCTTACTTTCGTTACTCATACTGCTGTTATATCTATTGCTATTAGTATTGATATACTTTAATCGTGATATATATTATTACATATATATATAATAATATATATATATAAAATTATATAATATATATAGTATATATACTATATATATATATATATTTATATATGTCATTCCTTTTATTTTTTTTTTTCGTTTTTTTTCTTTCTTTTATTTTTTTTTTTCTTTTTTCTTTTTCTTTTTTCTTCTTTCTTTCATTTCCTCTTCTTCGTCTCTCCTATTTCTTTTTCTTTTTTTCTTTTCGAAAAGAACGAACAACAAAATCAAAACAAATCAAAATGAATAGAGATGAAAGACGATACTCTTTTTCTTTATCTTTATAATTAATTCCACTCTTTCAAGAGTTAATCTGCGTAACCCATATCCTCGAGAATTATTTGTAAATACAGTTGGTTATGTTGTTATTTGTCTTTTCCCGTTGTTAAAGTACCGAAAAATAATCCTGCATGGCAATATTAATGTGTTTGTAATCTATCTTCGATTTTTGCTTTTGTTTTTCTTTTTTTTATATACGTAAATTCGATAGTTTTTGATGTGTGTTTTGTGTATAGTTTTAGGTACGCATTGCACTGTTTACCTGCTTACGTATATGCAAACAGTGTATGTAAATGACTTGAAAAAATGTGCAAGCTTTATCTTGCAAATATGAATATGATGACTTTGCGGCAAACATTAACATTGGCGCGTGTGCATATGCGTCAGGGGAAAGTGATAGGAGAGAGAGAGAGAGAGAGAGAGAGAGAGAGAGAGAGAGAGAGAGAGAGAGAGAAGAGAGAGAGAGAGAGAGAGAGAGAGAGAGAGAGAGAGAGAGAGAGAGAGAGAGAGAGAGAGAGAGAGAGAGAGAGAGAGAGAGAGAGAAGAAAAGAAGAGATATTCGTATATGTAACTCCTGGCAATCCTGTATGTGTGAGAGAGAGGGAAGAGAGAGAGAGGAGAGAAGAGAGAGAGAGGGAGAGAGAGAGAGAGGAGAGAGAGAGAAGGGAGAGAGAGAGAGAGAGAGAGAGAGAGAGAGAGGAGAGAGAGAGGAGAAGAGAGAAGAGAGAGAGAGAGAGAGAGAGAGAGAGAGAGAGATGAGAGAGAGGAGAGGAGAGAGAGAGAGAGAGAGAGAGAGAGAGAGAGAGAGAGAGAGAGAGAGAGAGAGAGAAAGGAAGAGGGGAGAGACATGAGAGACAGACAAGACAGAGACAGAGAGAGAAGAGAGAGAGAGAGAGAGGAGAGAGAGAGAGAGAGAGAGAGAAGAGAGAGAGAGAGAGAGAGAGAGAGAGAGAGAAGAGAGAGGAGAGAGAGAGAGAAAGGAGAGGGGAAGACTTCAGAAAGAGAGTAGAGAGAAAGAAAAGAGAGAAAGAGAAAGAGAAGAGAAAGTGAAAGAGACGAGAGAAGAAAGAGAGAGACATTGACATTAGGCTAAGATGCACACCCAAGTGGGAAAAGCCATAAACCAACGTTACCAATCTGCATACGATATTTTATCAACATCATCAGGCAGTAAGTTTTCTTTTATTGCACGTGTACGGTCGCTCGCATATTGGCTACTCTGATGTTATGGTTCTCCGCCATTGCTAC
>NW_020868889.1:608010-610510 GCF_003789085.1 Penaeus vannamei
GATTGAGGATACTTCTTATTTTGGTTAATATTAAAACAAAAAAACAATCAACAAGAGTGTGGATATTTTCTTAACTTTAGGGGACTTTCTGCTGATTTTTCGGCGATTTTCGCCCCTCTTGCCGAAATTGACTTTAATGCAGTTGCAAGTAGTTTCTAGTCCCCCGCTTCTCCCCTGAAAATTTCAAGGCTCGACCGTTATTTTTTAGGTGGTAGCAGCGATTTTTGATGTCGACCGAAATATTATTTTTTTGATGGTACCTTTGAAAATCGGCAATTGTGACGCAATGATTAGAGATAATAAAAATATGAGGTTATTTTCTGAAAGCTTATCAAATTTCACATAAGATGAGACCAACCTTCGTTTTTTCGGAATAATTTCAAAAATCCGGCAAGCGTCCAAAAAACGGCAATGAAGAAATTTTCCATAGAAATAACTTAACATGATATGTTTTTCATATGGTGTATTTTCTTATCTTTATGTTTTCATCATACATAGTTACTTTGATCTATGAGCAAAAAAATTTCGAAAATGCAAACCCCCCCCCCCACCCATGGGGGGTAGTTTTGCCAAATATTCAGGATCACCACCAAAATTATATGGAATATTAATTAGGCTAAGACAAACCTCAGGTTAAAATTTTATTCAAATCTATTCATAACTTTTCGAGTTAGAAAAAAAAATTCCTGGATCCAAACCATGGTCCGCATCACCACCAAACTGCAATAAGCGTCTAAGTTAGGTTAAAACTCACTTTTGGTTAAAATCTCGTTAAAATGTGTTCATAACTTTTAGAAATATTAGAAAACACAAACTAATAATCAAAAAAAACAACAAATAAACAATCAATAAACAAACAAAGAAACAAACGGTAGTAACAATATAAATAAACAAAAGGTCATGGGGTACACGAAAATTATCTATATGTGCTCATATACCTTATATACATAGTTTCACATCGCCATGTAATTGTTTTTCGACTTTCCACGGGTCTGAGAGTGAAATTTGGCTACGTGACCCCGTAGAGTTATTCCGCAGATTTAAAAAGACGATTTTCATGGTCCAGGACGGCCCCGTCGCGTGGGGAAAAGTATGTTTGGTACCCGTCCGACTGGAGAAAAGTTATTCTTTCGACAAATATTATACGTTGTAAAACCTCATTAGAGCATCAATAATAGGTATATGATAGATAATTATATCAAATACAAGTATTCTGTACATGATTTGTCATGTAAAATGTAAACATAATAAAAAGGAATAAGATCGCATTTTTTAGGTCCTTCATATTTTTACGCATAGCACACGTATAATCAGTCCGATTTTAAAGTATTATGGCTCATTTTGTAGCTGAATAATAGTTCTATTACATACTGCCATGAGGATTTGCAATATTTTCACGTGGTTCTTGTAAAAGTGACATAGGTTTCCAAAATCTCCTATTAGGGTGTTAAAATAGTCACCTTCGGAAAATATTCACCAAGAAAAAAGTAAGGTCAACTTCTCAAAAATGGCTTCTGCATATAATAGTAGAAAGATAGTTCTATTCAAACATGAAATCAGAATGGCTGTATGATTTTCTTTGGATTTTTGAGAAATTTTTAAAAATGGTCAATGTAGGCCTATAGACCCCCAGATCACTGCCACCACTCCGCACTATACGTAAGATTTTGAGAAACCGTTACGTGCTGGCAATGTCCGCAAGACTTCGGAGTGCAGGTAGATGATAGAGGATTATGGTGTAGGAAGACTAATCTTATGCCTTGTTTTGTTGATATCAAGATAGCCTTGGAAAGATAGAGAAACGCAAAATGCCGATATCTCGGAACTCCACCATTAGGGGTGGGTCAAAGGATTCCGGGCACACCATATGTCCAAAATTAACATATTATGGCTCATTTTGTAGAAAAATAAAATATCTACAACGTGATCGAGAGCGTTTTCGCAGTTTTTGCCTGTACTTCTTGTAAAAGTGGTCAATGTAAGAAAATTTTTACCTTTTTTTTCTTGAAGTCCCCAACTTCAAAAATTCACAAAAAAAAAATTGAAGTCGAAATCGAAAAAACGCTCTCGATCAAGTTGTAGATATAAGGTAGTTCTGTGCAAAGATCAAATAAAATTGAATGTCTTGCCGTTTCTGAAGTCTGAATCCTTTGACCCAGGTGCTGCATTTTCAAAATGGCGAATTTCGCATTTTTCGTTTTTTTGACAATAATTCAAAAACTGTTCGGGCGATTTCGAAAAAAATCGACCACAGGCAATGGGAAGGGGCCCAAATAAAAGGGTGTGAGTTTCATCAAAATCGGCAAGATAAATCGAAAAATCGAAAAAAAAGCAGACGGTCCCCTTTAGGTTAGTATTTGTTACCAGTAAAAAAGAAAGAAAAATAATTAACAACAAACTATTTTTCTTCCTTTTTTGTGGGAATAATTTCTTATTTTGAGACAAGTTTCTAGAAAAAAGCGACCTTCAATCGACTGGAGTGTGGATATTTTATTTTGGG
>NW_020868889.1:633010-635510 GCF_003789085.1 Penaeus vannamei
AATGATAATGATAATGATAATGATAATAAAGATAATAATAATAATAATAATAATAACAACAACACCAACAACAATAATGATGATAATAATAGTATAGTAGTATTACTTATTATAGTAATATGATAATGAGGATAATAATAGTAATAACAAAAGTAGTAGTATTAATGATAATAATGATGATGATAAAAACAATAATAATTGTTATTGTAATTATCATATTATCATTATTTTTATTATTATGATGATGATGATTATCATTTCTATCATATCATTATTATTGTTATTAATATTCTTATTATCTTTACCATTATTATCATTATAATGACAAGTGTGATAATGGTAATAATGATGATAATAACAATAATGCTGTTAATGGTGATAGTGATAATAATAAAGATAATAACAATAAAAATAACAAAAATAATTATTATACTAATAATAGCAATAACAATAACAGTAATGATAATGATTATCAAACCAATAATAATGATAATGATGATAATAATGATGATTATAACGATAATAATAGTAATAATGAACTACTACTGCTCCTGCTACTGAAATAATAATGACAATAGTAATATCATTATCACTTCTAACATTTCTATTCATGAAAATACTAAGACTGGTAGAAATTAGAGGGGAATAAAACAATACAAGAAGAAAAAACATTAATTAATGATATTATGATTCGTGGACAATGTCTACACTCACCTTAATTTAAGAAAAAGATTGACAATCGCTGTAGCATTTCAGATATAAAATTCATATATACGACAGACACGCCTTTGTGTCCAAGTGCGCTCACAATATAAACCACAGTGATCTAAACATTTTCTAAAATTAATAAACAAACAATCATCATCCCCTTGAACAAGTAACTGCAAGAATATAGCAATTGCAACTCCTATATCAGCGCTAAAATTCGATAATTCAGCCACTACGTATATACTTGTATTTCATAAAGGTATATTGTATCTTTTCTCTCTGTATGTTTTTAGTTACTTTGTTGTCAAAGAGAGAGAGAGAGAGAGAGAGAGAGAGAGAGAGAGAGAGAGAGAGAGCAAAGAGAGAGAGAGAGAGAGAGCGAGAGAGAGAGAGAGAGAGAGAGAGACAGACAGAGAGACAGACAGAGACAGACAGAGAGAGAAAAGAGAGAGAAAGAGAAAGAAAAAAAAGAAAAGAAAAAGAAAAGAATAAAAAAACGAAAAAATACCCCCCCCCAAAAAAAAAAAAAAAAAAACGAAAAAAACGAAAAAAAAAAAAATTAAAATAAGAGCATATATTAATCAAACTTCTCAAAATAGTTCCTCGCGTCGCCCGTGAGCTTCTTTCTAATGCAGGCTGCAAGTGACGCCCTATAAGCCAAGGAAATGAAGCGCTACCACGGCTCCTGATGGCGGGGAAGAGAGCTCCTACACCTGAGCCTTTTCTCGTCTTTAATTTTCTCTTTTATTTATTATTATTTATTTATTGTTTATTATTATTTCTTATATTTCGTGTTTTCAATTTTACTGTTATTGTTTTTATTGTTGGTATCATCAGCATCCTCATTATTAATACTTTTATTATCATAGTCAGTACTGTTATTATCATTATCACTTATTATTATTTTTGTCATATTATTATTATTATTATTATTATTATTATTATTATTATTATTATGGTTGTTACTATTATTATTTAAATCACCATTGTCATAATAATAATAATGGAAACGATAATAATAATTAAAGTGATGATAATGATAATAATAATAATAACAATAATAATCAGAGTGATACTGATAATAATAATGATAATAGCGATGGTAATAATAAAAATGATCATTGTTAGTATTATTAATAACATAATTAACGTATGAATTGTTATTATGATTATTATTGTTATCATGATTATTACTGTTATTATGATTATTATTGTTATTATGTTTATTATTGTGATTATTACTATTATTACTTTTCACATTATTATCATTATTTCATTACTCTTGTTATTATTGTTATAATTGCTTATTATTATTACCATTATTATTCATTTCATTATTATCATTATTACTATTATTGTTGTTATTTCTTCATTACTGCTATTACTGTTATAATTATATCATTTATTATCTTAATTGTCGTTATTATTATTGCTTACATCATTATTTTTTCATTATTGCTCTTATAATAATTGTTATTTTTGTTGCTATTATTAACATTATTGTTGTTTTTATCATCACTATTGTTATCATTATAATTTTTTTATACAACTTTTTGTCATTATTATTATCAACATTATCCATTTTGTCATTATTATTACCATTATTGTTAAATGATTTTCTTATTACAATTGTTATTGTTATCATCATATTTCTTTTTCTTATTTTTTATTATTACTATGGATATCATCATCATCATTGTTACTATTATTGTGTTTCTTTATAGTTGTTATTATATTTTTTGTTATTATTGTCATCATTACTGCTACCACAACTACTACTACTGTTATCAAT
>NW_020868889.1:640510-648010 GCF_003789085.1 Penaeus vannamei
TTTTTTGCGGGTGAGAAAAATGGCGAAACTTTAAATACTGTCTTTTGCTTGGGTTCTCTGGGGAGGTGTGTGTGTGTGGGGGGGGGGCGGAGAGTCCAAAGGTGTTTTCAATCATAAAAAAAGAAAAAAAAAAAATGTTTAAACAAATTACACGTCGAACTTGTTAGTTAGGAATTTCCATCATATGTGTAGTTGTGGTCAAAAATTTTGTCGAGCATGTTTTTCGAATTCCACATCGAGCCATAACACGGCTCGGCTTCATAAACACATTTTAGATATGTAGATAGTAGGAAATATATATATTATATTTATTATAGTATTATATATATATATTATATATTATATATATATATAAATATACATATTTCATATAAATACTATACCTATATCTATCTATCTATTTATACATAATATATATATTGAGTGTATGTATTTATATATATATATATATATATAGATATATACTATATATATATATAGATATATATATATTTATAAAACACACACATACACACACAACAGACACACACAGCAATACACAGTACACACATCCACATATGTAGACAGAACATACACCACACATAACACAGCATATAGATAGATAGATAGATAAATAGATAAGTGTGGGATAGGTAGTAGATAGATAATGATAGATAGATAGATGGATAGATAGAAGATGATAAGATAGAGGATAGAGATAGATATATTAAGATTAGAGAGTATACAAGTAGTGATAAATAGTAGATGATAGCATAACTATATGGATAGCTATGGTAGTTGTAGATAGAGTATAATGTCGTATAGTAATATGTATGTAGGTATAATATATATGTTATATAACATATAATATAGTATATATATATATATATATATATATATATATATATAATATATATATATATATAATATATATATACAATATATATATATATATATATCACATAATATATATATATATATATATATATATTATATATATATAATATATTATCTATATATATATATATATATATAAACAATACGTGGTGACAGCGAATATGTATATGTGTCTAACGGGTATACATAGTTTCCTTCAGATTCTTTTCAATATTTCTCGGGTCCGAATTCAATTTGAGATCGGTTGATTATAACATGGCGGGAATATTGCCAATTAGCGGAAGACGCTGCTCTGACAGTTCCTACGGAGGTCAAAGGGAGTGCAATTGAACTGACCGTTGTGAGTAATTGCCCGAAGCCTTGAACTCAAGGGCCAAACGCGACGGACGCGGACCATTGGGAAGGCGGGTATTTCCGATACGGGCTGACGCCGAATATGTGTGTGTCTTATGGTGTGTATATAGATGGAAATTAGATAGGATAGATGTGCTGACTTGCCCGAATATGTATGTGTGTCTTATGGGTGTATATATAGATGGATAGATAGATAGATAGTGCTGACGCCGAATATGTATGTGTGTCTTACGGGTGATATATATATTATATATTATAATATATATATATATAATTATATATATATATAGATTATATAGTAGATAGATAGATAGATAGGATCGAATAGGGTATAGCGATAGTAGATATAAGATATATCAGAATATATGATTATAGTATAGATATAGGGATATAGATATAGATATAGATATAGATAATTAGATAGTACGATAATATAGGAAATATATAGGATATATAGTATGATAGGGATATATGAGATATACGATAGGTATAGATAGATAGATAGGATGAGTACATGAGATTGATAGATAGAGAGATAGAGGAGATAGAATAGATATACATAGGAATAGATATAGATAGAGAGTATAATAGATGATAGATAGACAGAGTAGGATATGATAAGCATGGATAGGCGCATGAAGAGTGAGAGAGATACGGAGATATTAGATAGAGGGTAGAATAGGAGGAGGATAGAGTTTAAATAGATTTAGGATAGATAGATAGATAAGAAGATATCAGTTAAGAGAAGTAATAGATAATAGACGTATAAGGATATAAGGATCAGGATAGCTATAGATAGGTAGAGCTAAATAGATTAATGACAGATAAGATATAGGATGATGAGACGATAATGTAGTGTGTAGTAGTATATAGTCATAAAATATTGCTTAATTTCCCGGAAGAAGTTCTAGTATCGGAAGAGGGGTTCCGTTAGCGTTGTGTATATAGTTCTGTCGTTAGTGATTCTTGGGAAATTAAAATATAGTAAATAGATTGCAAAGGTGCTTTTTGACACGTACGGGCGTAGAAACTGTTTGTGTTGTGGTTTTGTGTTGTTTATGCTTTGTGATGTGTTGTTTAATCATCTAATGGGTGTGTAACGTTAATGGAGTCGAGCAGGATTTTCTTGGCAGTGCTGATATTTTTTGAATCAGCAAACCACCTGTAAGCAAGAGGGAAAATTAGTCAGGGGAACTTTTTAAAAACAGTTGTCGTCTAGCTATCTTTTTGATTGAATGTAAAGCAATAATAACTATCAACTATTCTATCTTAATCTCCTGTAGATTGTCTAAATGCCCTGTAGAAACTAGCGGACCCTCGAGGTGTGGGTGTGGTGGTGTGTTTGGTGGTGGTGTGTGTTTGTGTGTGTGTGGTGGTGGTACACTATGACACAGCACCGCCCACACGTGTGTTACGTTCATGGAATATGTGGATGTTTAGTAGATGCATAAAACGGCCTCACGGGAATTAGATAATGGGTTTTTTTCCTCATATTTTGGAATAACGATAGGAGCTCGTTGACAATATCCTCCAGTTTGGCAATGTCTCCTTTTTCTCTAACCCTAACTTTAGCATGGGACAAGTGATTTTCTAAAATTGAAATGTATAAAAATGTTCATTTCTTCCCGTGCTTAGCCTCGAGGGCTCTCGTCTGGAGCAACGACAGAGATTGCTGGAAATAATCTTGAGAGATTTGAGGTGATTTCATCGCCATTGTATACTGATTTATAGTTAGTACACTATTATGTATTTATTAGTATATTGTATGTATGAGTATATGTAGTCCACTATTATATATCATTCGATAGATAGATAGGATAGAGTAGATAGATAGAGTAGATAGGGGATTAAGATCAGAGTATGATTATGTGGCATGATATATAATATTAGTAATATGATAAAGATATAGTATATGATGATGTGGTGTTCGTTATGCGGTATAGCTATTAGCGTGTTGTGGAATTTCGTGTTGTGTGGTTTAGTTTTTGGGTTGTGTGTGCGTGTGGTGTGTGTGGTGTGTGGGTACATATGAGTAGTGTTGGATTAGTATATCCAGTATATAGTTTATATATTATAGTTATATATGATATTAGATATTATTATATATTACATTAGTATATATATACATATATATAGTATATTATAATATATATATATGTATTAGTACAATATATTAATTTAATGATCTTATTATGCATATATATGTTATTTCTATATATATATATATAGTATATTTGATGGTGGTATATGTTGTTATATATAGTGATAGGTTATATTATATATGTATATATATATATTATATATATATATATATAGCAATATATATTATTATATATATATATAGTAATATATATATATATGATATATTATTATATATGTATATATGTACATATATATATATATTCAGTATATTATTTATAGTATAATTTATATATATATTATAGTATGATATACATATTATATATAATATATATATCATTACTTATATAGTATATTGTCTATATAGTGGTATTATAATATATATATATATCTATATATATATAATATATTCTATATTAATATATATACATATATGTATGTGATGGTATGTAATGTATATCACACACACACACACACACACACACACAACACACACACTAGCACACACACACACAACACACAACATATATATATATTATATAGTATATTATATATAGAATATATATATATACTATATATATATTTATATTCATATATTATGGCAAACACTACACACACACGACAAACAACACACCAACATCACACAACGACATACAAGGTGTGGTAGCACACACACACGCACACAGATTATCACACTCAACACAACGAACACACACAGCACATTATATATATATATATATATAATATATAGTATATATATAATTTATAGTATATGTATATATGTTAATATTATATAGTATAGATGGTTAATGTATATGATATTAGTATTATATTAATTATATTATATACTATTTAAGTTTATATGGATAGTAGTGTAAAACACACACACACACAATTTATTCACACACCACACACACTACATAGCCACACACATCACATATATGTATATATTATAATATAGTATAGATATAGTATATATATATATAGTATTATGTAATATATATTATATATTTATACATGATATATATATATATATTATAGTATTATAGTATAGTCTATATATAGTATATATTTATACGGTATTAGTGTATTATATAATAGAACAGATAGTGTATGGGTAGTTTAGTGGTATATATATGTAGAATACATCTCTTGTATTGGTGGAGAGATATGCCAGTCCTCATTGTGTAGTGATATAGTTATATAGTAGTAATGTATATATATATATATTATAGTATATATAGAAAAAAGGGAAGAGGAAGAGGAAAAAAGGAAAAAAAGAAGAACTGAAAAAAGAGAGAGAGGAGAGAGAGAGAGAGAACAGATGAGAGGAGGAGAGGATGGAGGGAGACATTTTGAGGAGAGAGAGAGGAGAGAGAGAGAGGTGACTGAGAGAAGAGAGAGAGAGATGAGAGAGAAGAGGAGAGGAGAGAGAGAGGGAGAGAGTAGGGAGAGGAGAGAGAAGATGTATATGTATATATGCTACATGCCTATATATGCATACATGTTGAGATCGAAACCGGAGTGGCAATAGCATCTTTTGTATTGTTGAAGAATTATGCAGTCTTCGATGAATGATATAATAGTGATATTAGTAGTATACTATAGTTATATATGAAGTTATATATTAAGTAGTAGTAGATGATGCTAATTATATATATATATAGTATGTATATATATATTAGTTTCAACTTGCTTCCGATTGGTTTCCGATAAAAGGGAATCTGAGCTTCTCGTGTAGAGTTGCTGTCTTAATAATGTGTCGCTCAGAAATCGTGACTTTCCCAAAGATTTTTTTTAGTTCTATAAGTTTTCTGTTTGGCAGTCATTAGAAAGACCAGTATTTGTTTTTTGTGAGCTGTCAAAAGAATACCTAGCATTTCTTCGGTTTCGCAACTATCAGGAAGAGCCGTGACAACTAAAAAACTTTTAAATACTTCCACTGTCTTGATTTGGTAGATTGAGGCCTTAAAGATTATTCACGTTTCCTTAAATAAAAACATATTATGCAAGCTACAATTTGCGTGTTTCAGGAATCCTGGTCTGTGATCTCCCAATCTGGGGTTATGTCACAGTCAAGGTATTTAAGCATTTCGATTTGTTTTATGTTCTTGGGTTGTAAGTATACAACGTGAGTGACGGATGTTACGGTGTACCTACCGCATCACCCTTGTTTCTTAATGTGATCTTCAGAATCCGCCGTTCGTTAGCCCTCTTGTTACATTCAAAGAGGCTTAAGAGTTTTTCTGTTATAGGCTCCTCAATTAAGGAGAACGCGGAATTTATCTGGAAGTTTGATATTGTTGATGTTCCTTGGAGACGCCCAGTGGTTCAGACCATTCGTTATGCTAAGTGTGTCTGCTTAGGGATCGATATCTCATCTGTATAGTGTTCAAGGCACACCTGGGAAGCGAGCGATCATACTTTGGATCTAGCTGTTCCTTTTTTTTTATGTTCTGCGTCCTGTGCGACAGAGATCGTCGCTGATATGGCTCCTAAGTGTGCTGCTTATGTAATTCCGATGAAAGGTTTGGCGCATTGGCCAGAGATCAGCTGGTGCGGAGGCATGAGATTATACAGTGTGAGACGGGTTGGGTCCTGTTGGGACATTGATGATATCTGTAAGAATTTGGAGGGAACCGGGTTGGGTTAAGATCGGTCATGGTTTTAAATTCCCAAAGGCTTTTTAGAGGGGCGTGTTCTATTGCGGTCTTTACATTTGCTAGGTTGTTACGGTATTCTTTGTTGATTTTCAAGTGGTGGGAAATGGTTGCTTTCCTGGAGCCCCTGTCCTGCTATGGGGAAACCGAAGGGTTGTTACATAGTGCTAGCTTCCCTTCTATAAGATCCCGCGTCGTGTTTAATCTTGTTAAAAAAGTGGACTCAGAGATGAGTTAAATGAAAGAGTTCGAACGCGCAAATCTGACGCTCACTAGTGTCATCTATTTTTCTATGCAGAGTACAATCAATCAACTGCCAGGCTTGTTTTGCATATGATGTTGCAATGGATGATACATGGATGCTATCTATCTTATCTATGCTATCTTGATATCCTATAGTATAGGTGTATATCTATCTATACTATCATATCTAGGTTCTATCTGTCTTATCTATCTAGTGCTATTATTATTTATAATATATAGGTAGATTATTGATATAGTATATATTAGTGGTTGGTTGGTGGTTGTGTGTGTGTGTGTGTGTGGGTGTGGTGTGGTGGTGTGTGTGTGTTGTGTGTTGTGTGTGTGTGGTGTTGTGGCGCTGTGGTGCGTGCGTGGTGTGTGTGTGTGGTGTGTGTAAATATATGAATATTAGTACTTATGGGTGGTGTTGTGGTGTGGGTGTGTGTTGTTGTTTTGCATTGCTTATAGTATTAATATGTATATATATATAATATATATAATATATAGTAATATGTAGTATAGTATGTACATTATTATAGTATAAGCTGATATATCTTAGTATATTAGTATATAGGTATGTATATATGTACATATATATATATACATGATAAGTATATATAGTTATATATATGATATCATATGTATATATATTAGTATATAGTTATGAAGTATATATATATACGTAATATGTTGGATTAATAATATGATTATGTTGTTGTGTGTGTAGAGTGTGTGTGTGTGTGTGTGTGTGTGTGGTTGTGTTGTGTGTGTGAGTGTAGTGTGTGTGTGTTGTGTGTGTGTGTGTGTGTGTGGTGTGTGTGTGTTGCTTGTGTGTGTGTGAGTGTGTGGTGTGTGTGTGTGTGTGGTGTGTGTGTGTGTGTGTGTGTGTGTGTGTACATATATAAGTATACTATTATAATATATATATATATATATATATTTATATATTATATATAGTTATTAATTATATCTAGAACACACACATCTGCAGCACTTATGTCGCTGGGAAGGTCAGTGTCAGCGGATTCGAGCACGCATGGTTCAGATGAACTAGTGATCACGTGTCGTATTGTATGTCATATCTTTATACATTTGCTTAAGAGTAAGGTAACGCATAACACACACACAACCTAATATTATATATATATATATATATATATATAATATAATATTATATATATATATATATATAATATATTAATATGGTATATATATAAAGTATATATAT
>NW_020868889.1:688010-693010 GCF_003789085.1 Penaeus vannamei
CCCACACTGTATCCGAGGACTTACTATTGACTACGTTCTGCGGAAATTATTGGCCATTATCATCAGCGACTTCATTTCTTTAGCCCAATACATTTGCACCAATTTTGATCATAGATTCAGGGTTTTCAGCATCTGGGAATTGATTTAATTGTTTGTCAGAATTCAACAGGACATTCGAACTCCTTGTTATAGTACAATTATTGCATTTTTCAAAATCTATTTACCTTTTATTTTGCATATCCTTCTAGAATTCTTTTCACTTCAATAAGACCCCAAAAAAAAAAAAAAAGTCCCCAACACACATACTATATTTTAGCAGCCTGAAAAATTAATGTTGAAAATCACACCCTATACGAAACAAAGTCGTATATACATTTTCTCCCCAAAATAAAAATGCTCATCTCTTTCAATAATCAATTTGCTGTCAGTTCCATGTCTCTTCCCTGCAGGTACCGATACACGAATCATATTCAGACTCATCCGTTATAAAACAACATTGCATAATCCAGCTCGTCTCTATTTGCATGCATTGTTCAATCCATTCTATAAAATAACACCAATATCAAGTGAGTTTCAGATCCTTTTACCTCGCATGTCTAAATATCCACGTTTCGCATCAAGAACATCCACCTCAAGACATCTTTCCATGTATACTAAGTAAGACAGATCTTCTATTGCTAAATAATAACACTGTAATAATATGACAATAATAATAACACTGTGATAATATAACAATAATAATAACACTGTGATAATAATAACAATTTGATAAACAATAACACTGCTAAATAATAACACTGTGATAATAATAACAATATGATAAACAATAAAGGACAAACAAGGTTTTCAGAATCGATATCGGCCCAAATTTTCTCTTCCATTACTTGTTCTGAAGAAGCAAAGAAGCAGGTAATGTTTTTTTTAACACATTGTAATTACCTCTCTCGTGTTATTTTCTTGTATTGCTTGAAGGTGACATGATGGTGCATAGATGGCGCATTTTTGAGAATGCTTTTTCTCGCAATATCACAAACAATAAGGTGCGATGCATTAACATTGTGTGTGTTTATTTGCTTGCTTGATTGAATGATTTTGTACGTTTGTATGAATGTATACACTTATATGTATATGTATACAAATATATATATATATATATATTATATATATACATATATATATATATATATATATATATTATATATATAATAGAAGAGAGAGAGAGAGAGAGAGAGAGAGAGAGAGAGAGAGAGAGAGAGAGAGAGAGAGAGAGAGAGAGAGAGAGAGAGAGACTGTCAAAATCTCACGCAAAGATACTCGATCCATTGATCCGGCTACGACCAATATCCAACAATTCATCAATCTCGTTCGACCGATTTCGACCCAACGCGAGAGGAGTGTTCACCGGCCCAGCACCTATTTACGATCACAGACGACGCGGGCTCAAGTGTCCTCGGCCAGACTAGCGGCTCACCCGATGACTGTCCCGCTTTGATCTCGTCGGCCCCTTCTTCCGGGCCGTTCACCTCGAAGCCTAGTCAGCACTATCCCCGGAGGCTATTCAGCTCTACTTAGCCGTACAGAAACCCCTTCGGTGCATCCTGGGCCTCCTGGAGCCTGTTCCTCGTCCTAGCGAGTGTGAATGATGCTCGGAGACGCGTGTCCTTCTCCAGCTTCTTGAGGAATTCAATCAGGGTTTCCTGTGAAGGAGCGTCATGTCATCCCAGAGAGAGGTCAACGAGAGAGGTGACAACAGCGCCTTGCTTTGACCTTGTTTGCCCTTTTTGCTGCGTCATGTCATCCCATAGAGAGGTCAACGAGAGAGGTGACAACAGCGCCTTGCTAGCTGATTTAATTTGACCTTGTTTGCCCTTTTTGCTGCTTCCTGTCATGACATCACACAGAACGAGGAAGAAAAGATACAACAGCACCTTGCTAGCTGAATAATTTGACCTGGTTTGCCCTTCTTACTACTTCCCATTTCTCTCATGCATCCCCCTTCGCTGCCTTCTCGATTCATAGCATTGGTTTTAGCAAGCGGAGAGAGCATCCCGCGGCCCATAATGCTTACAGCGACGAAACTCCATTAGGTTGTCAGTGCTGGTTATCACGTAACGTAGAAATAGCGTCACGATAGACTATTTCTTAGTGGTAACCTAACCTAACCTAACCTGAACCTAAACTATCCTATCCTATCCTATCCTATCCTAACCTAACCTAACCTAACCTAAACTACCTATCCTATCCTATCCTCGTAACCTTATCTAACCTAACTAACCTTATCTAACCTAACCTAACCCTAAACCTAACCTAAACCTTACCTATCCTAAACTAAACCCAAACTAAACCTAACCAAAACCTAGCCTAAACCTAAACCTAAACCTAACCTAAACCTCTCCCAAACCTAAACCTAAACCTAAACCTAACCTAACCTAACCAACCGGCACAATAAAAACCAGAAAGACAGAGACCAGAGAAGACAGACAACTCGGAAGGTTTAAACCAGAAAGACAGACCGAGAGACAGACAAAGAGGCAGAGGAAAATCCAGATAAACACGGAGATAAACAGACAGACAGGCGACATTATCATTACCCTCCTCCGTCGCGCTCCAGTGGCGGGGCGAGAGGCACCAGCCACGTCGAGCTTAAACGTGAGTCGCATGACACTTCGGTCTCGCATGCACAATAAAAGCATGATTTTGCTTCCTTTTCTATCCCTTTGTTTCCTATTTTCTGTGATCTTTTCCCGAATTCTTTATCCTTTTTGTTAGTTCCACTGTGTATTGCTTTGTACGTGTGTTGTGTGTTGTATGTATATGTATATAATAAATATTATGTATATATGTATCTATATATTTTTTGTATATATACCTACATACTTTTAAATGTGTGTGTGTTGTATATATATATATATATATATATATATATATATATATATATATATATATATATATATATATTTGTGTGTATTATATATATATATATATATATATATATATATATATATATATATATATATATATATTATATATAATATATATATATATATATATATATATAATATATATATATATATATATATATATATATATATATAATATATACATATAATATATATATATATATATATATATATAATATATATATATATATATATATATATATATATTAATATATATATATATATATAATATATATATTATATATAACTTAAACATTTCCTTAATCTCTCTACAAACCCTTTTCATCTGATTTCCCAGGTGTGCGTCGGCCATAGAAGGATCCCCGACTGACCATCCTTTAAGCCTCTCGTCCCATTAACGTCTATTCCGTACGGATGAAGAATAGAGCCTGTGATGTGCGGATGAAGGAAGATCATCCGTAAAACAGTAGATTCAATATGGAGTCGAACCCGATCATCCTTCCCTTAAGACCTGTCGAAGCATCCTATCCTCTCTGGGATGGAATTCGGGAGGATCTGTAGGATGGGATCGGTTTTCTTTGGAGGGATGGAGGAAAGGGGGACTTTGCTCGTCTGTCTACTCGTCTGTTTGTCTGTCAGTCTGTTTGTCAGTCTCTCTCTCTTAACTCAATCTCTCTCTTCTCTCTCTCTCTCTCTCTCTCTCTCTCTCTCTCTCTCTCTCTCTCTCTCTCTCTCTCTCTATATATATATATATATATATATATATATATATATATATATATATATATATATATATATATATGTATATATGTATAGTATATATATTATATATATTATATATATATATATATATATATATATATATATATTATATACTATATATATATATATATATATATATATATATATATATATATATATATATAATATATATATATATATATATATATATATATATATATATATATATATATAATGTATGTATGTGTGTTGTGTGTATATGTATGTGTGTGTGTGTGTGTGTGTGTGTGTGTGTGTTTATTTATTTATTCATTTATCTACGAAAATATCTATCTATATTTCTGTCTCTTCCTTCTCTTTGAGTAGGTGGGAAACAATAAAAGGAAGCCTACACCTTAATAACATACCCCAATACACCCAATGTTACCATGGCAACCTCTCCGAGAAACGAAGAAATAAAGAAACAGATAAAAGGAAAAATCTACGCAAGGCTCAGTATATCGTAACGTTATCACGAACAATATTTTATTCTAACAATAATGACATAAAAAAAAACGGGTTTATGGGTGTGTTAATGGTAAGCTACATTTAACCACTCAAGTTCGTGAGTCTAAGTGAACGCATCTCAGAGTGTGACAATATCGATATGTAGATTTTATGTACCTAACATTTGGCAATGCGAGATCTTTTTATTATTAAGGCTACAAAATTGTACATAAACATAATCAACACCGAAAAATTACAAAACACATTACCAACACAGAAAAAGTTACGTAGGAACATCCACCACACATTAACCTAAAAACGCTATTTCTACGGACGGCCATACATAGAAATAAATAAATAAATAAATAAATAATGATAATTAAAGAAATAATAAACAAACTGATGAAGTTACCAAAGCCTCGGTAACTCGCCCCGGGCTGAGCGAGAGTAACTACAAAATAACTACAGCTCAGCGAGAGTTACTGCAGTCTGGAGTTTAGATTACCGGCGGCGGCACGCAAACTGATTGGGTTGTGGCACTCGGAATCCGATTGGCACCGGCGAGGCCAACTAAATATTGGGAAAACCGTCACCCAGGCAAGCCGTTCCTACTACCTGCTGAACGGTAAGGAGCTTCAGTGTCTCTCGCATGCTCGCTGGAGTGGAATGTGTCGCGGGAAAATTATCTGTAGGAGGATGAATTCATTCCATTGTTGAACTTCGAAGTCAGTGTGGTTGAAATTGTTGAACAAATATATGTCCTCCGTTTTGTTCTTTAAGCCCATTTAAGTGTGATATCGACACAATGTGAAATCGAGCTTTGTTGGTTGAGAGGTACATATGTTTAATTCG
>NW_020868889.1:698010-705510 GCF_003789085.1 Penaeus vannamei
AGAACGACGAGAGAGGAGAGAGAGGGGGTGGGCGCCCGTGAGAGAGAAAGACCGGAGGAAGTGGGGAGGAGGCGAGTAATATGAGAGAAGAGATGGGATCCGAGAAGGAACCTGATTATGTCGATATGGGACCGAGGGAGAGGAGTAGCAAGGGGTTCGAGGGTAGGAGAGAGGAAGAGAGGATAGTGACTGAGGAGACAGAGAAAGATAGCACAGGGGATACGAGCAGAATCGAAACAAGGATTAACAGAGAAAGAGGACAAAATGAAATACCGGAGACAATGCACCTCAGATCAGACAGACACAGATAATATAATAACCATCAAACCCAATTCTTCCACGCTTGGACACATTATCTTGGAAATCATATCAAACCTGACTAACACAATCGAGGAATTAGAGGATCCATTAGGACTCAGTGTTCCACGGCAAAGTGTCTGAACAACCTGGACAACTGTTCCATCAGCTTCCCATTCACCTGTATGCGACAGTTCAGCTGAAGAAAAAAACCTTTTTTTTAACTACTGTAAAAAAATATAAGTCGTAGCTGTATTTCGAGAGTTACGTGAACTGGGAAGAGTACTACAGCTGATGGATAAATACAGGTAAATGCGTGATTAAGGATTTTTTTGTATTTTGTATTTTTGGGGAATTTTATGACCTGCTTACTTTTGGAGATTTTTTTTTATTGGAACTAAATGCTAATGGTCACTCTTACTGATGGCCGTTTAAAGTAGTTTTTTTTTTCTTTTTTTCTAGTTTATCTGCTTATGGTTTGTATTTCTTTTATTCAGACCATTTGTTACGTTCTTCGGGGCAATCTAATAACTTATTACTCAATTAAATGAACTGTTACTAAACCTGTTGATCTCTGTATATCACTCATTTAATTACTAACCTGTCTCTTCATATGTCGCTTTGTCTTGCTTCCCATGTATTCATTGGGTTATCTTGGCCCTTATTGCTTGTCTCTATGACTTATTTGTACACTAAGATTTCGTTTTTGTGTGTGTATTTTTTTTTTTTTTTTTTTTTTTACAATGTGTACACACCTAGATTTTCTATCTCGAAATTTTACTAATCCTTATAAAACAGAAATTATGATCATTCAAGTGTACTGACGGACACACACACACAAAAAAATAATGTATTGGTATGAAAGCGCAATGTGAAATTGTAAAAGAATATCTAACGCCATTTGCTCGCTTATCCATTCCATGCCGGGCCTTTTGTCGTGACATCAACCCCGTTTATGACTTGCTGTTTCTCGTCCGTTCGCCATGACTCAGCGTTCTCTTTGCTCTCACGATTATCAAAAACGCTAATCTTCTTGGACTTGGGAAAAAAAAAACTGGAAAACATGCAACAATTGTGATGGATATACTGCAAGCTGTTTGGTTATCAATATTTGTTTATGCTTAAGTTTTATAATCTAATGACTACTGATATCATTCGAATAAAAACGAAAAAAAACATTCAACAACTGTGATAAATATATACTGCAAGCTGTTTAGGTATTAATATTTGTTTATGCTTAAGTTTATAATCTAATACTGGCATCATGAATAATAATTAAAAAAAAATCGGATAGTAATAATCCAGCATTACAAATAAAATAATATAAGAAATCTTGCCGTTAAACAAAATACATGGTAGACTCCAGAAAGTGATAAGTATCTAAAATAAATAAATAAATAATAAAAATGCTCGAACAAAACCTCACTTCAAATCACAATTGAATTCAAAAAGTGAACATGCAGACATGCCGATCTGTAAAGAAAAACAGTGGACATAAATCCGTGAAAACTTATTTTGAAAGAGTTTAATGAAACATTCTGAAAAAAAAGATTAGATTAACTAGATTGTGAATCCTGGGACAGCATTATCAACGCGACAATTTTTTTTTCTCTCGTAATCTGAAGTCGAAATGACATTCTGATTAAAACGTAAGCCCTAGATTATCCACGCTTTGCCCCTTTCCTTTGTATGCCAGACATGCGCTTCTATATTTTCCACATACGTTATCTGTTTCTGTTGTAGATCTATGTCATTCTCTCCACACTTTATCTATTTCTGTTGTAGATCTATATCTTTCTCTTCTGTTATAGATCAATATATTTCTCTCCACACTTCATCTATCTCTGTTATAGATCTATATATTTCTCTCCACACTTTATCTATTATTTGTTGTAGATCTATATCTTTCTCTTCTCTGTTATAGATCTCTGTTATAGATCTTATATTTCATCTCCACACTTATCTATTTCTGTTGTAGATCTATATCTTTCTCTTCTGTTATAGATCTATATATTTCACTCCACACTTCATCTATCTCTGTTATAGATCTATATATTTCTCTCCACACTTCATCTATTTCTGTTGAATTAGTCTATATCTTTCCTTCTTTATAAAATCTATAATATCTTCACTTCCACACTTCATTCTTCTCTGTTATAGTCATATATATTCCTCCACACCTTCATCTATTCTGTTTAGTAGATCTAGTCAATATTTCTCATTCCTGTTATAGTCTTATATATATTTCAACTCCACACTTCATCTATCTCTGTTATAGACTATATCTTTACGCTCCACACTATCATCTATTCTTTTGTTGTCAGATCTAATCTTTCTCTTACATGTTATAGATCTAATAATGATTCTGTCCACACCACTAATTATCTATTTTTCCCTAGTTATAGGACCTCGTATCTTTCTCTACACATTTCATACTATCCTGATTATAGATCTATATCTTTCTCACCACACTTCATCTCATTTCGGCATTAATAGAATCTGAATAGCTTCTCTCCACACTTTATCATATTTCTGTAAAATATAAGATACAATAACAAATAACATAACTCTCCACACTTCATCGTACTTCCTGCTTATAGAATCTATATCTTCTCTCCAACACGTTCAATCCTACTTTCTGTTATAAGATCATATATTCTTCTCTCCACAACTTTACTTCATTTACTAGTTATAGATCTTATATCTTTATCCTTTTATATGGAATCTCTGTATTAAAAATTCTATACATCTATCGGATATGATTATCTTTCCTTATAAAATACGACTGTATGGTATATAATGAAAGAATTACACCTCGAAAAACATAAATGAATAAGAATAGTCTGGCAGGGAAAGTTGGAAGAAAATCGCTTGATTTCATCATTCTATAAGGTTCTTTGTTTATTAGTCCTTTCCCTAACTTTCGATGTCTTCATCCGTCTTGCCAATCTTTCTTTTCCGTCCTACACTTATTCTTCCATCAACGTGTTGGCCTTGTCTTTGGTTTTGCAACTTTCCCTTTCTCATATCCGTTTTCTTATTCATTTTTTTCTCACATCTACCTTTTCTCTCTCTTTTTTACTCTCTCTCTCTCTTCTCCCTCCACCTTGTCTTCTTTCTTCTTTCTTCTCTCTCTCTGCTTTCCTCCTTCCACCCCCTCTCTGTTCTCTCTCTCCGTTCTTCTTCTCTCTTCTTCTCTTCTCTCTCTGCTCTTCTCTCTCTCTCTCGTCTCTCTCTCTTCTCTCTCCTTCTCTCTCTCTCTCCTTCTTTCTCTCTTCCCCTCTCTCTTTTCCTCTTCTTCCTCTTCCCTTCTATTCTCCTCTTCTCTCTCTCTTTGTCTCTTCTTTCCTTTTCTCTCTATTACTATTTGTTTTCCCTCTTTTAGTATGTTCTTTTCCTTTCTTCCCCTTCTCCTCCGTCTTATTTCGCAGCTCTCCATCGGGTCTTCTGCCTCTTGCTCTCTATAAGTTATTTCTTTTGGCTGCTTGCGTTAGTCCGTGCTGTCTGCTGTGCGCTGTGTGATCTTCACTCCTTGTTGCCTCATCTTGGTCCCCCTTCTTCTTTCTGCGTGTGGTCTTTCTCTTCCTCTTTAAACTTGTCCTCTTCTTCTTCTCCTCTTCTTTGGTTGGTGCTCTTCTTCTGTGTACGGCCCATGGTATCAAGGGGTTTTGTTTTTTTAGCCGTTGTTTGCTTCGCAGGTTGATGAGTGTCCGGGGGTGGGGTGGCTAGTCGATGTGATTGTTGTTGTGTCTTTACTCATGTGTTAGTTGTCTGGGTGTGGTGGGTTTTGAGTTGTGTGTCTATTCTTGTCACATCGCTCTTCTCTTTCTTGCTGTTATGTCGGCTTTTTTTTCTCTCTCTCTTTTTTTCTCGTTTTTCCTTCTCGTGTTTTTTTGTCCTTCTCTTGTCGTTTCTTCTGTTTCTTCTGGGTTTGTTATGTTGTGCTTCTTTCTCTCTCTCTCTCTCTCTTCTCTTTCTCTCTTCTCCTCGTCTCTCTTTCTTCTTCTCTCTCTCTTCTCTCTCTCTCTCTCTCTTCTTCTCGTCTCTTCTCCTCTCTCTTTTCTTCTCTCCTCTCTCTTTCTCTCTTTCTGCTGCTTCTCTCTTGTCTCTTCTTTCTCTCTTCTCTCCTTTCTTCTCTTCTTCCTTTCGTGTCTCTCTCTTCTCTTTTCTTTCTCTCTTTCTTTCTTTTCTTCTTCTCTCTTCTTCTTTCTTTCTCTCCTCTCTCTCTTTTGTTCTTTATTTTATTATTATATTATATATCTCTTTCTCTCTCTCTTCTTTCTCTTCTTCTTTTTCTTTCTTCTCTCTCTCATCTCTGCCTCTCTACTCCTCTCCATCTCTCTTTCGTCTCTCTTTCTTTCTTCTCTTCTTCTTCTTCTCTCTTCTCTCTCTCCCTCTCCTTCTCCTTCTTCCCCTCCCTTCTCCCTCTTCTCTTCTTTCTCTGCTCTTCTCTACTCTCTCTCTCTGCCTTCTGTGTTCTTTTCTGTGATGTCTTTCCTTTCCCTCCTCCCTCTCTGCTTCTCTCACTTTTTTATCATCCTTCCCCTCTTCATCGGTCTCTTTCTTCCTTTTCTCGAGCTCGTTGTCTCTGGGAGCCATTCCATCCTTGCCCTTCCTTCCTACTTCTCCCTCTTCTCTTTATGTTATGTTTTTTCTTTATCCAGATCAACTTGCTCGCGTTCATCTAGAAATGTTATCCACATGCTGAATATCTACCAAACGAAGTACTAGTCTTCATCAACGTATGGGGGTAATTATGTTCCTATATCACCGAGCAGGTAGTATGTTTACCGTGATTCCAGACGACAGATCAAATGTAATATAAAGAATCACCTTGACTCGGCAAAGATACAGTGGCAGGTAGATGGCACGTAATCAGACGAGCATGAAATTTAATATAAAGATAGAAAGTTTGATTTTACGCGTTGGGTAATGTAAGTCTTCATTTCAAGGAAAAATAAGTATTAGAGGGAACTTTCTGAAGCTACTACTACTTGAGCTACTTCTAGTTTTGGGAGGCTTCTGGTTATAGGATAATAACAATAAACAAACAATAATGAAAAATTTATTATAAGAATAGTACATCATTTATCACAAACCTACTGATCACTACCTACTCATGCTAATATGCTCACTATTTATACATAAGATGACATGAGCGAATAATTTAACACGCACCTGACAGAAAACCGGATTATAAGTATCATATGGCATGATGAAGCGTAATGAAAGCGGATAGGATACTGGAATAATCAAGAGGAAATTTAAAAAAGAGACTAGACGGTCAAACCTTAATGGATAACACACAGAACCACAGCACAAGCAACAACATTATAATTACCATACACCCAAGTATTCCTGGTTGAAAGTCTGCCCAAGATGTCAGTGATGTTTACTTATGATGAATTAAGAAATAAACAATAACAAAATCATAAGCAGAATTGATGATTTAATAACCAAAAAACAACCACTAGTAATCATATACCAAGAACCAACAAGCAACCTATTTATAATCTAATAATAATCAGTTATTAAGTTGAACGTAAATATTACAGTTAACTAATAATCATATGGTAATGTGATGATAATGATATCAAGATGATAATTCAAATAAGGTAGATTAATAGATAATCTTATAGTGATACATGAGAAATAATAACAACATTAATAATGTATGATAATAATGAAATGATAAAACAATTATTCATAATAAAATAGTAATAGCTAATAATAATAATAAAAATTATTTATCATTTATCGTTATTATAGGATAGTGATTGGAATAATATTTATAATAATTAATAATAAGTAAATATGGAATAATTAATAATAATATAATAATAATAATAATAACGTAATAATAATATATAATGATAATAATACAACAATAACTATTAAACAAACACAAAAAACATAGCAAGAAACAGCTAATACAACAATCAATAATAATGATGTAAAAAATAATTAATAACGATAATAATCGATAATAACCAAAAAATCAACGAAAATAATAGAGAAAACGGGAAGTAGAGCAGGACAGTGAAGCATATTAGCGTTTTACACTCGTTCCTATAAGACAAATTGACACACATTAGTCAATAATTTTTGATGTTATATACGCGTAAGATCTTGTGTAATGCACGCTTCCCGAAAATGATCGTAATGAAAAGAGCAAAAGGAAGACACGGTAAGAGAGAAGGAGAGACAGAGTATGAGGAAAGAAAGAGAAATATTAACGTGCATTATGATGAAATAGATGTAAAGAAAAAAAGGAAAGGCAAAGGAAGACGGCGTGAAAGGAAAGACATAAGGCGGGCACGGTCTGGAGGCCCCGCAAGGGTATGTTCCAAGGCAACAGACAACTACAAACAAACCCTCTACAGCACCGCGACCGAAAGTTGAAAGATTCACGATTTCGCAGTTACAACGCCCGCAGCGTTCCGCCCAAGAGAGGAGGCTAAGGAACGTACTTCAGACAACGCTACGCATGTTGATCTATTAAGAGTTTGTACGGTGAGCGGATGACGACGCAAGAGGACTCCTCGACGGATTGCCACAAAGGCAAAACGTGGTTTAAACACTTAAGGCACGGAAGATGGATCCTCAACGCATGAAAGAAGAATAAAGAGGCAAATACCTCTGGAGCGGCCCAAGCACGCTCGAACCATTCCTGAAGACCCGTGGCTCGCCGAGTGACGGGTAATAGGCACACGGAGAGGACCCAAAGGACACCCCTTGGATACGGGACAAGTAAGAGAAGGATAGAGTAGAAAAGCAGAAGATAACTAGCAAATAAGAGCAATAAGACAATCAAACAGGAGGATACAAGTGGTTGGCATGTCTCGGAAGTGCGTGACCACGTTACCAGGCTGAGGTTAGGAACCTGTTCTGTCATGTGGGAGGTCAAAGCACCACAAAGCCATGGACCGACAATGGCCAAGAGAGAACCACGCATGCATAATCACACAGCCGAAGCAGGAGGAAGAGCCAGACTCGCCGGAGAAGAAGGAAAAGAAGAGAGAGAGAAAGAAGGAAGACTGAAACAGGAGAGCAGAGGACAGAAGAGAGAGGAAAAGGAAGAAGAGAGAGAAGGATGACGAAGAATAAGAGGGTGAGAAGGAGAAATTAAAGAGCGGATATTTCTCTCCCACGGACACCGGGTAAACCTCGCCAACACAGCGCTCAGTTCTGAAGTATGGGAAG
>NW_020868889.1:719906-729906 GCF_003789085.1 Penaeus vannamei
TTTTTTTTTTCCTCTACGTTTTACTGTGCGATTTTTCTTTATTTTTATCCTTACTGTTCCGCTTTTTTTTTCTTTTTTTGAAAACTCTTTTCCTTTTTCATCGGTTTTGTTGGCGTGTTTTGTGTATTTTATTTCCTTTCATCCACAATTCCCGTTTCCTTTTCTGTTTGTATGTTATTTTCTAATCCCCATTTTCTCTTTATTTGTACAAATATATTTTGTGCATATCGTGTTTCCCATTCTCGTTTTCTCTTTATTTGCACATGTATTGCATATTTTATTTTATTTTCTAGTTCCCGTTTTCTCTTTCTTATACATATATTTTTGGTGCATCTATTTTTTTGTATTTCTAATCTCTGCTTTATTTTTATTTTATTCATAAATTTTTGTGTGCCCTATTTCCTTATCCTTCCTAAACCACGCTTTATCCTCATTTCTTCATTTACACTATTTTCTGTATTTTCTTTCCTTTCCATTTTCTCATCCCAAGTCGCAGACACGCATACGAACATTTGGAGAAAAGCAAAGCAACCTCGTACGTTTTCGCGGAAGACAAACCGGGCGCTTTGGCTTGAATGACGTTTGATTTAAGCTTGATCGAACGGGTGGGTGCAGATTGCCGCTTCGACGAGGGCGATTTGGCCGGAATACTGCGTTCGTTCTGGTTCTTTGTGCTGTTCTTTGTTCTTTTGTTGTCGTTCTTTACGGTGTCATCATTATTGTTATGTCTTTGTTATTGTTATTATTGGTTGCATGGTTATTATAGCTGTTATTGTTTAGTCACATTGTCGTCCATCGTTGATATTTTTTACCATATCCTCATCATCACCATCATTATCATCATCATTACTATTATCATTCTTATCATCATCATCATCATTATCATCATCATCATCATGACCCCCCCTCTCTTCCTCCTCACCAGTGCTTAATTTCTCATACATATTTCAAGAAAGAGAGAGAGAAGCGAAGGCACAACCTCCCTCCATGAGACAGTCCACATGAAAGTAGTTACGTAATATATTTAAGTAATGCTTGCTTGCTGCCGGAAGCTCTATCTCATATGCAAGCAGAATCCAGTCTCGCGGTATTTTATTAAGCTGGAAGATTTAACCACATTTTAGCAAGTCCCAAATGCTCTTATAAGTCGAGAGGAGTGAATTAAACCAGACTAGTTACGTCATTATACTTTTTTTAAACTTTGCGAATGTCAGGAGGTTTTACTGTGGCCTTGGCTAGCAAACACGCAAACACACAACACACACACACACACACACACACACACACACACACACACACACACACACACACACACACACACACACACACACACACACACACACACACACACACACACACACACACACACACACACACACACACACACACACACACACACACACACACACACACACACACACAAATATTTGTACATGTTCTCTACTAAAAGGTATAACTAAGAAGAAAAATCGTAGTTGTTCTTAAAGATATAACGATGTTTTATAAAATATTCGTCACGTATATACATGGTAAACCTATTCCCAAACAGAACGGTCATATGTTCATACTGTTCATACTTTAAATTGTTGGTTTGGCATGAGTTCCGCGTAAATAATAGTTGCACTCTACGAAATAATTAGACTGCAGGTTCCGTTGACGGTTGTGGTGAAACTAAATTAAATTATGTATCTACGTCATCAAGTAAACCAATCCATTGATTTCTTTTGAGGTTAATGATATCTTTTTCTTTCTGAAAATAAATGTACACTAATAATGTAATTGATCGACTGTTGTAAACCATTTCCAAGATCAAATAGATTAAATGATATGCTGTCTTTAAAGCCTGATGATTTTAGAGTATAGGAACAAGATATGTAATTTCTGAGAATAAGTAGTGCTTGCAGAATGATTATTATGCTACTATGATATTTCATTTGTGATTACTGTAATTACTATTCAGAAGCGGTATTGTGTGTATTGCAATATCTCTTTTTCCCTCTTTCTGTGTGTAATTTATTTATAAATGTTTATACACACACACACACACACACACACACACACACACACACACCACACACACACACACACACACACACACCACACACACACACACACACACACACAACACACACACACACACCACACACACACACACACCACACAAGACAACACACACACACAAGACACCAACACAAACACAACACACACACAACACAACACAACACAACACAACACAACACAACACAATACAATACAATACAATACAATACAATACAATACAACACAACACAACACAACACAACACAACACAACACAACACAAACACACACACACATATGTGTTTTTCAATTATGTTCACTCACCTGCATCAAGGTAATTAATAGAATTGTCATGGTTTACGACGCTACTTATTGGGACGCAATAATAGAACGACCTCAATTCAGCATGTGGCAATCAAGTTTCAATTATCACTTCATTTTCGTGAATTAACTGAAACGAGATCTCTCCGCAAGTTCTTAATTACTTGTAAGATATATGGCCATTTGCGCGAGAGGAAATGAGCACGCGAGAAAGATTAAGGAGACTAATACCAACTTTCATTTATCAAAAGCAAACAAAATGAGCACAAGCGCACTTATAAATCACAAGAACAGCACTGTTAAGATCCGTTATCGACCTCTCCAACGAAGAAAGGAGATAGAGAAAAGAAGAGAAATGTGCACCTTCGAATACGTGGGGCCATAGCGTCTCCGAAGAAGCTCTGCGGTTAAAATGCGTCCCTTGAACACGAAGCACCACTCAAGTTGTCTGGATTCGGATATCTTGCCAGGAATCCTGCAGTTGAATCAATATTTGCAAGGTGCATCTTCTGTCCTATATTTTGCGTCTTGTACTATTCGCCTTGTGTGCCGAGTCCTATTTGCAGAGAGCTATTCGCGAGGATGGTGTATTGTTGGTACGGGAAATGTATAGGCATTAAATGATATTTATATTTGTTATTACGGTATTGTTTGTGATGTACCGTGTTTTCTTGTAGACTTATATTAAGCTATACAACCTAAAGAGAGGTACACACACACGTATATAAATATGTATCCATGTATATTATCCATTTGTATGTAAGAGAGATATTGGCAGAAAATACGAGATACATAGTCCAGCCTTCACTGTCCAAGGATATCTCGTTACAAGTTTTAGAAAAAAAAAATGAAAAGTTATAGCTTTTGAAGAACAATGCGTTGGGAGACACGGTTCTGTGAAACGTTTCGCTGCTTTCGTGTATTGCGTGCTCATTAGTTGACACAAGGTAAGACTGCACAGCTCGAGAATCCCAAGGAACGTGAGAGATTAGAGAAGTTATAAAACAGGGAGAAGGGAGCAACACAACAACAATTTAGAAACACCAAGTACAGCAAACAGCAATGGATCATTGCGTACCAACATCACTGCATGGGATCTGTTGGTTAAGCCAATGCCACTTTAATATGAAAATACTTTATAGATTAATAATTCTATCGATTGCATTGTCCATTGTAGCTGGAAATCGTATCAGAGATATTTGCTGGAAGTCTTCACATTCTCTTATATTTTATATTATGAAGTTAAAACAAAGTGTAATATTTCCTAAACCGTGAGCCACAAATGTTGTGCATAAATATTTTGGTGTTAGTTCAGCGACAAAATTCGCTTAACCTTTTGGCAACAGTTGTGTTGTTTATGATAAGATTTCTGTTTTTATTTTTCACTGTGATTTGTAGAAGCTTCTAAGAATTGAAGTTGAACTTGTAACACGAAAAGCCGCGTAGATTTTAGGCTGATATTTGGATACGAGTCTTTATGGAAGGAGTTTCATGCTGAACACTAATAAAGGAGGGTTTTACGACGCGACTGAGTGTTGTCATACTTATTGCTTGGCCTGGATTGCAAGACAGCGTGATGCATGTGATGAGACTGTTTCGTCTACTCTGTGTACCATCAATTTACACGTGAAAGGGCTGTTTGCATGAGAGCGTTTTCTTCGGATTTACTTTCTGAGTCGGTTGTGGTGTTCCTTAATTTCAGAGGTTGCGATTTTCCAGAGAAATAGAAGATGAGAATCCCTTATTGGAGAAAATTTGAAGAAAAATTGAGATTTGATCTAGACGAATACGACGACTCTTAATATCAGATTTCTTTCCCAAATATTGCCTAGTGATTTCGTGCAAGTAAAAGAAATCCCCAATACCCGACGCAATGGAAACGTCCTTTGTTCCTCTCCTTTTGATAAAAATCCTTCGCTGTTGAAATATCGCAGTTACATTACACCGTACATTAGAATATCAAGTTTACTTACGAGAGATTTTCAATAACGGTATGGATATCATTTTAATGCTTCCATTACCATTGCAAAACAGAGCGACCGGATCCTGTATGCGCTTGGATAAGCTAGCTCGATGGAGGTGTACGACAAGGGATCGAATGCCATCTCTTAATAAATTCATGTATGCAGAAATATAAAGCGCCGGCAGGGAAGAGGAGAATGGAGTAAATTTGCTTTCGGGGACAGAAGCGTGTGAATTCAATAAGAATAAGGAGAGGACACAAACATGTTTTACATATTCGCGCATTTCCCGGAATACGCGGAGGCGGGGAGTAGAAAATCATATTTATATAGATTCGTTAATGGCAGTCAATACACTGTTCGATTTCATTAGTGAAAATGAAGGCAGGTGAAAATTCGATAATATATTCAGAATTGGGTCCTTTGGACTTGCGCACCAGTGTGGGAAGTGTTTAAAAATGCAGACTAATTAAACGAAACCGGCAACGGGCTTTGGTAATCAGAGGGGAGGAATTTTGTTATTTGGTTTGAAATCTCTGTACTTTTAACCTGATTCGAATAATTGTGTGTGTTGGGTATATATAATATGTATATATATTGTATAGATTTATATATAATATATATGTATATATATTGTATATATATATATATCATAATATATATATATATATATATATATATATATAATATATATATATATATATATGTATATATATGAAGTATATATATATATATATATATAGATATATAGAGAGAGAGAAGAGAGAGATAGAGAGAGAGAGAGAGACAAGACAACACACATAGATATAAAGAGCCCTGCACACACACACACGTGACATACATATACACTACACACACACACACACACACACACACACACACACACACACACACACACACACACACACACACACACACACACACACACATTCATATACATACCAAGAGAGAAAGAGTTTCACATACTTCCCATACAGGTACAGTATATTCACCCACCTTTTCCTACCGTCACCGCATCCCTCTATCATTCTCCCCCTCCTCTCTCTCTCTATCTCCCCTCACACTCCCTCTCTCCTACTTCTTCCTCCCCCTCCCTCCCTCTCTTCCTCTCTCCCTCTCTCCCTCTCTCACCCTCTCTCTTTTCTTTTTTCGCTCTCTCTTGTATAATATGAAGTAAGTTAATCTCCTTAAGGCTTTTCACAACTCTACCTCTATGTAAGATATAAAATGGAAATACTTGGAAATAATGTTTAAAGAGCCTTTTCAAACTCAAAAGGAAAACTTCATAAGTACGTCACCTACATACTGGTACAGCGTATATTGTCGACAATGGAGCCCACACATAACGTATCAGAAACTGAAAGGCTGAAGCTGAAAGAGGGATGTCAATGGTAATAGCGTATTAGAAAAACAGAGAGAGAAACTGAAGTAGACACTGAAACAGAAGCTAAAATAGAGAAAGTTACTGAAACAGAGACTGAAGTGAAGAGAGAGGCTGAAACAGAGACTGAAGTAGAGATTTACTGAAACAAGACAAGTAGAGAGAGTTACTGAAACAGAGTTTTAAGTATAGAGAGTTTCTGAAACAGACTGAAGTAGAGAGAGAGACAAACAGACACTGAAATAATTACTGAAACAGAGACTGACATAAAGACAGAAACTGAAATAGATTTACTGAAACAGAGACTGAAGTAGAGAGAGACAGAAACCCAAACCGAAGCATTGATCACATAAATCTAAACCAAACAACGGCTAGGGAAAAATAAACACCTTGATAGGAAGAAGGCAAAGTCGATCTTACCGCCGCCGTCCACGTTCTTACACGCCATCCTCCGCTCCCCGGCTGGTAAGAAGATCAAGAGAGGCAAGAGAAAGTCTCTCCAATACTCTGGACTCGAACTTGGCTCCAACTTTGAAGTTTTACCACATTCACATCAAACCAACATCACTCAGAGGACGAAGTTTCAAAAAAAAAAAAAAGAAGAAAAAAAAAGTGTTTCCTGCGCCATTATTCGCAGAGCAACGGAATGACGCGAGGGGTTTTAAGATCTCAAAGGGGAAGTTATATCTGTATCAGTATGTGTTTATGTATCTTTTTATCTGTCTCTGTATCTGTCTATCGACATCTGCATCATTCTTGTATCTATATTTATTCATTCTTGTTCATATAAGTAATGGGAAGATATCTCCTCTCACACACCTTCTAATTCTTTGTGCACGATTATTTGTATTTTTTTCATCTCTTTAGGGTACTACATCACTTAATATCCCTCTCTCTCTCTCTCTCTCTCTCATCTCTCTCTCTCTCTCTCTCTCTCTCTCTCTCTCTTCTCTCTCTCTCTCTCCTCTCTCTCTCTCTCTCTCTCTCTCTCTCTCTCTCTCTCTCTCTCTCTCTCTCTCTCTCTTCTCTCCTCTCTCTCTCTCCTCTCTTCTCTCTCTCTCTCTCTCTCCGCCATGCTCTATACTCTCAACGTGTGAGGGAGTCGTACCAATGTGCGTGTGTATAAAAAAGTAATTTCTTTTGTAAGCAGATAGATGATGAATCCATGTCCCTTTCAGCTATATTTATCCAAGATCAAATTGCATGATCCTTTCCTGGAAAGTTCGTGACGATACGATATTGTACTGGAGAAAAAAAAAATGATTTGCGTGAGACTATTGAAGAACCGAAGCTTAAGAATCAATATCAAAGTGACCGAACAAAGTTCTTAGTGAAACTTCGTACTCGAACTACTAAGAGAGCTCTGGCTTATGTCCAAAAAAAAAAAAAAGTTATTTTGAAAGGGATGTAAAAAGCTTCCCACAGAAAGGGAAGACTAGAAATATAAGGATAAGTGAGCGAAGAAAAATGTCCTAGTATGAGTAAAAAAGGGAAAACAATCACACAAGTCAGAGTACAGCAATATATTATACGACCAGTTGACGATAAATCTGAATTTTCAGAATACGACAAGCTTTGTTGAAGCTTTTCTTTTATCCCAGATAAATGCCAGGGTACAGAACAAAGTGAGCTATGGAGCTGGATTTACGAAGCTCAAGAAAGACGAAGGGAAGCTTACAAATACGTCTCCTGTGTAAAACTGGGAACAAAATAACTTGTAGGAGTGCGTTTGGTGTTTACATTTTAGGATTCGTACTGCCTGCAATGCTTCCGTTCTTACAATACGAGGAGTAATGTCTATTTCCGTTATGCTCATTACTCCTCAGTTTGCTGTTTGATGCTCCCTTTATTAGCTAAAAGTTTGAGAGAGAGAGAGAGAGAGAGAGAGAGAGAGAGAGAGAGAGAGAGAGAGAGAGAGAGAGAGAGAGAGAGAGAGAGAGAGAGAGAGAGACAGACAGAGAGAGAGAAACCAGATTGCCTTTCTCCACTGGATAATGGTAGTATGTTACTCTAGGTCCTAAATTCTAATTTCCCAAAGAATTCAATACAGTAGAATTTGGTTAAAAGTTGCTGAAGAATCGACCCCACTTCCTAATATGTTATCCTCTCGCCGGTGATATTACGTGAAGTTGGTGATGCGGCCGGATACCAAACTGTGGAAAGATTCTTCTAATTCAGTTACTCTACGCCAGGCATTTCTTTTCACGAAGTTTAAATAGAAAAATGAAATTACTGACGCCATTGAGGTTTGGTTATTGATGCCTATCGGGTGAAAGACTCGCACAGGGGCCCGAGGTTCATAGCGAAAATGGCTACGTTGCGTCAAGTGGCCAGAGTGAAAGTGTTGCACAAAATAGAGGGTTCACTTAAGGGCGCACTGATGGTCTCTCGGACGAAGCGGCGCAGTCCCCAGGGATGTTGGCAGTGGTATTACTAGGATATTCAGGAAGTGGCAGCGTTATATTGGACACTTTTTGGGGGTATTGCTAGCACACTTTCGAGCAGTCTGGATGGGTAGCAAAGAGGGAAGACGTTTTATTTGTCATATTTACATCTGGAGAAAATGTGACAGAAGCTGCTTCGAATATCTGAATAAAATCATCAATTTAGTTATCACAGAATGTTTATATATTTTATATAAGTAAATCGAAGGAAGTTTTCGTCCAGTGACAGACATTATTGATAAAACGTTATTGAAAAATGAAAGGCAGGATCAATTGCAAAAGACAGGAGATGGTTTTTAAGTGTGTTGATAGTGCAGAGGAAAGCAAAAGAGAATGTGCTATTGAGAGAATACAGCGAACATTGTGACAATGGCATTAAAGCAGATATATCAAATACACATAGAATATTCTTGGCTGGAGACATAATGGCGCTGAGTGTTTGATCGCTGGTTTCTTAAATCATATTTCATATGAGGTTATTTTTTGGTTTTGTTTACGCTAAAACACATCTAGTTCCACGCGTATTCTCTCTCTCTCTCTCTCTCTCTCTCTCTCTCTCTCTCTCTCTCTCTCTCTCTCTCTCTCTCTCTCACACACACACACACACACACACACACACACACACACACACACACACACACACACACACACACACACACACACACACACACAGCCTCCTCAAACTTTTGTTCCTCCTCCTTTGTCCTCCTTTCTCTAAGCACTCCCAGCGTCTCTATCTCAATCTCTCTGCAATAAAATCATACCTCAAAGGGAAGGAATATTTACCGTTGGAACTTCACTCCTGTCAGCGACGCCTGCAGCTCCCGGGCAATCAATAGCCTCGCTAAAGAATGCAACTCACATACGGTTTCGGACGGTGCGGTTTTTCCTCGACACGTGTGAAACCTGTCGTGAACGTGATCCCGGTGGAAGAGGCTCGTGATCACGTGCGTTGTCCTTCGCTGGTGGTGAAGGTGTGACCGTGATAACAAGGCATTAGTGAGATTTGTAATTATGAAAATGAGAGCGATAATTATAATAGTGATAATTAAAAAATGTTATATCAATACTGTTAGTAATAATAATGATGTTAAATGACAATGATAAATACTAAGTGATAAATAATAATGATAAATGATAATGATAAATGCTCATAAAGTAATAAATAATAAACGCTAAGTGATAGATAATGATAACAGCAATAATAATTGAATAAAACAGTAATGTTATAATTATAGTAATGGTAACAAAACGTCTATTAGCAATAATAAATAATGATAAGGAAAAGCAAGAATCAAATGCAGACCTTGAACATCGCCCCCCCCAAAAAAAAAAAAAAAAAATGATTAAATATAAGTAGTGGACGGGTCATTATCAATAAAATGTAATGATCTGATCTCTACTCAAGGAGGCCTAGATCTACTTATTCATTTTTGCCTAATCTTACCGAGTAGTAAAACCAATGACCTAAAACATTACCTCCCTAATAGATGAGAGGTTATGAAGAGTTGTAATAAAAGGATGTAAAACAAACAGAAATAGCCATATCAGATATATATATATATATATATATATATATATATATATATATATATATATATATATATATATATATATATTATATATATATATATATATATATATATATATATATATATATATATATATTATATATATATATATATATTATATATATATATATATATATATATATATATATATATATATATATATATATATATGTATATGTATATACTGATTACCTTCTAACAGCCCTTGTTATTTGTTTTTGATCCTCTATAAGAGAAATCATCATACACAGATATAGCAGAAATTATACACAATTAATCAAGC
>NW_020868889.1:737406-742406 GCF_003789085.1 Penaeus vannamei
AAAAAGACGAAAAAAATGCACCAGCTTCCTTGGAATCGCAAAAACAAAGAAAAAAAGAAAGAAAAAAGAAAGCGAATAGAGAAAAAAATATATATACCGAAAAAAATATCCGGATAAATATAAAATGTGTTGCCTCAGAGCCCGATAAATTTCATGAAGTGACTAGTATTTTTAGACTTTTTGCTTCCAGATGTTTTTCTCCTTTCCCGTGCCGTGGTCATAAACAGTATTTAATTGACAGAAACTATAAAGGGTAACATCTGGAGTGTATCTATTTTTCTTTTCTTTTCTTTTCTCTCCTCCTTTCTTGACATTCGTACTGCATAAAAAGCACGACGTATTATTTTAATACCAGCTGGAACGACTTCCTTTATCTGTCTCTAAAGGAAGGAAAATGATCATGCAACTGAATGCATTCTCATTATGCAAATTTAAAAGAATGCGAAATGAGATCCGAACAGCTGACTAACATGATCAGATCAACAAGTTCGAACACGTCAGGACTTCGACGAATCAGAGAGAAACTTTGAGTGCAATCGAGCTGCAACGGAGAAGGACAGATTGCATGTTGTTCAATCAATCAATCAGTCATCTTTCAAAAAGTCCAGACTCCCTCTTTTCTGTGGCTGCACGAACATCCAGGTTTGCAGTTTATTCGGATTTTCGGTTTGTGACAAATCTATAACGTATGCGAGTGGAAATACAAACATGTATGTATGGAATAACGTATATTGATGTATGTGTGCGTGTGTGAGTGCATATTTGTGTGTGTGTGTGTATGGTGTATATGTGTTAGTGTGTATGGAATAATGTATATTGGCGTGTGTGTGTGTGTGAGTATGTGTGTATGTGTGTGTATGGAATGATGTATATGTTTGTGTTGTGTGTGTTGTGTGTGTGTGTGTCTGTGCGTGTGATGCATATTTGTGTGTATGTGTGTGTAAGTGTATTTTTGTCTGTATGTGTGTGGGTGACTGTGGATATGTGTGTTTGTGAGTATGTCTTTGAGTATGCATGTGTCCGTGTATGTATATGACCATTATTGTACGTATGTGTGTGTGTGTTTATGTATATACCTGCATCGTTTTACACACACTCCTATTCGCACGTGAAATACACATTCCTACGCGTTCTCATCCGTATTGAAATAAAGTTTGTTTACCCTTCTATCTCCGCCTCATCTCCATTCAGCGCGCAGCAAAACCTTCTCATTCACCCCGCCCCTTTTGTCTCCGCTGAGATATTCCTTCCCCTTCTCTGTTGCTAGATTTTAAGCCCTCTCTTTCCTAGCACTCAGCCGGGGCCGCCCTTGCCTCTCGCCGGATCCACGTCTTTCTCTCGCCTTCTCTTCATAAAGCCTTCCTGGGGCTCGACGCTCGCCTGCTGTGTCTCCGGCCATTTGCACATCTAGGCCGTCTGGGTTTGCACGCACGCACGGACGGATGCAAGGACGGACGCACGGACAACACGCATACACACACACACACACACACACACACACACACACACACACACACACACACACACACACACACACACACACACACACACACACACACACACACACACACACACACACAAAAACACACAAACACACACACTTGCATATACTTAAACGCACATTTCAATTCTGATATATACTTACATATAAATCTATATCACTAAACATTCCATCATTCACTATTGTTTTTCTTCCTTGTTTATTTATTTTTTTTTTGTCCAGCTCTTAAAACGAACGACCATTTTCTTCGGAATTCCTTGTAGTAAATCTGCTTGCTTAACGTCCCTCTCCATTCGATTCTTGCCTTCCTGCTGCTTTTAGCTCCTTTCCGAGTGCCTCTCTCTTACTTCTCCTTGCACACACGCACGCAAGAGAGATCTTTTCCCCGCTCTATTGCAGTGATTAGTGAGTATTTAAGAAGAGTCCACACGCAACTCTGTGCCTTAGCCTCAAGCACGTAGTTTATCTATTGCAGATTTTATTTTATTTATTTATTTATTTTTATTTATTTATTATTATTTTTTATTTTTTTTTGCAAAGTTTTTATTTTTCTATTCGCACCGATGATATTATTAGGATACTGTTTTAGAAAAAAAAAGAATCGCGCTCACAATATCATAATTGTTTTAGAAATTTTGCAATGTTTGGCTAGTATTTATGGTATATGAGACACATTAATATCACATTATTTTATTATTATTTTAGTTATTTTAGTACGTAGCAAGAAGGTAAATCAATAGAGACGGAATAAGAATGAAAGTGCAAAGGGGAGAGAAAAAGAAAATGAAGAAGGAGAGAGAGAGAGAGAGAGGAGAGAGAGAGAGAAGAGGAGAGAGAGAGAGAAGGAGAGAGAGAGAGAGAGAGAGAGACAGAGACAGAGTCAGGATAATCAGAGAGTCAAAAAGAAAGAGACAGAGAGAGGATGAATTCGATCGAGAGTAAGCACGAAAGCGAGGAGAGAGAGAGAGAGAGAGAGAGAGAGAGAGACAGAGACAGACAGAGACAGAGAGAGACAGAGACAGAGACAGACAAACAGACAGACAAACCAAACCGTAACACAAAGATCACGATTTGCCTCCCAACCCCCCTTCCTCCAGACCCCCCCCCCCAACTCAACCACCTCACAACATCCCTCAAATACGTGAACCCTCGAAGCCTTCAACGAGACCCCACTCCCCCCCCCACCCCACCCCCCATCAACCATCCATCAGGCGAGGGGCCCAAACACGCAACAGATCTCAAAGAGGAGAACGGCGACGATAAGACCTAAACACCCCCTTCCTTCCCCCTCCCTCCCCAACCCCCCCTTCCGAGAGCAACGGAGAGAACCGACACTCAAAACTCCTTTCGAGTGCTCCGGGAAGGATCTCTTTATCCGCGGCCCGGAGTCCTATTAAGTCCTACTCGAGGGCCATTATCCCCGTCGGCCTTCAATCGCCAACCAACATCTCGACGCCGCTGTAAACCTCAGATCTCCGGATCATTTCTCGGGGAGTGTTATGGGCTCCTCCTCCACCCCCCCTCCCCTTCATCGTCCCCTTTCCCTCCAGCCCCCCCATCGCCCCTCCCCCTCCACCCCCTCTCCCTTCCCTTCTTGTTACCGTCGCCATCTTGAGAAGTTGTTCCCGGGCACGTCAGGGGCGGAGGAGTGGCGGCGCTGGGGCTTAGGGGCGTCGAGGAGGTTTCGGAGGAGGAGGTCGAGGTTTATTTCGAGGTCGAGGTTTCGAGGTCGAGGTTTATTCCGAGGTCGAGGTCTATTTCGAGGTCGAGGTTTATTTCGAGGTCGAGGTTTATTTCGAGGTCGAGGTTTATTTCGAGGTCGAGGTTTATTCCGAAGCTGAAGGCATATATTCAGGTATTACACACACACCGCAAATATACTGTAGGTATATATATATAGATTGATAGATGGAAAGACAGATAGATAGATTGTTAGACAGAAAAGCAGGTAGATGGATTGACAGATAGACATACATATATTTAAAGATAGACAGATATAAGTGTGTGTGTGTGTGTGTGTATGTGTGGGTATGTGTGTGTGTGTGTGTGTGTGTATGTGTATGTGTGTGTGTGCGAGTATGTATGTATGTTTGTGTGTGGACAATAAACGCACACACGGATAGAGAAGGAAAGAAGGAGAGACCGACATAGACATTTGGCTAAGTTTACGGATATAGATATGACTGTAATATATGAGAAGCCATTAGATAGGAAGACAACGTACATTCTCACTTAGGGATAACCAGGGACGGAAGATAGCGCCGCTTAAAGTGATTTCCATTCGTCATTGACATTTAAAAGAAGAAAAGAAACAGGAGAAGAAGAAGAAAGACAAAAGGAAGAAGTAAACGAAAAAGAAAAAAAGAAAAAGAAAAAATCGCTAAAGTAGTTTCATTAAAAGAAGAAAAAAAAAAAAGAAGAAAAACAAAAATAAGAAGAAAAATAAGAAGAAAATGAAAAGAGAAATAAGAAGAAAAAGAAGAAGAAAAATAAAAAGAGAAATAAGAATAAAAATAAAAATAAAAAAGACCTGACGTTAACGGGAGAAATCTTATTAACGGAAAAAGAAAAATAATAAAAAGAAAAAAAAAGAGAAGAAAATTAAGAATAAGAATAAAAAAAAACGACGAAGAAAAAGAAAAAGAAGAGAAAAAAGAAAAATATAGAACAAGAGAGACGAGACCAAGAGATCAAAAACAGCTAAGCGACCCCCCACAACGTCAATAAAGTCTATCTCTCGTCTTTTAAAAATCGCTGCCAGCCATCAGCTGATGTTCAACAAATCTCGCTCCTTAACGGGCGATAATGACAAGTCGAAGGATAACGATCGGCCCTCGTTAACACAGGCTCTAGGAGGGGGTGGGGGTGTAGTGGGGAAAGGGGGGTGCAAAGGGGGAAGGGGGAGAGGAGCAATGGGGGTGGGGAGAGCAAGGGGGATGGGGAGGGTAGAATGGGGAAGGGAAGGTGCAGTGGGGGAAAGGATGGAAGGGGAAGGGGTGGGGAGGAAAGTAAGGGGTTATGGGCTCCTCCTCAACCCCCCATCCCCCCTCCATCGCCCCTCCCCCATGCCCCTCTCCCTCTCTCCCCTCGCCGGGACGAGGGGAGAGGGGGAGAGATGAGAATAGGTGAGGGATAAGAGGTGTGATAGGATGGGAGAAAGGAGGGATGGATGAGGAACTGGAAGAGAGAAAGGAAGGAAAGGGAGGGTAAGGGGAGGAATAGGAGGATGGAGGAAGGAAAGGTAAAGGGAAGGAAGGCAGGAAGGGAGGGAGAGGGAGGAGGACTGAAGGAGACCAGATTTCATAGACAAGGAGAGGGGAGGAATCACAAAATATGAGAATGGGAAGCAGGAGGTAGGGATGGGGACGGGCATAGGAAAGGGGAAGGAGAAGAGGGGAGAAGCAGACAAGAAGCAGGAGGGGGAGAAGGGGGTAGGGTAAGAAAGGGAGAGAGAGGGAGGGCAGAAGCAGGTGACAGGAGGATAGAGGTAGGCACAAAG
>NW_020868889.1:752406-757903 GCF_003789085.1 Penaeus vannamei
AAATAAGGGAAAATGAAAATGAAACAAAATTAAGAACAAGGAAATCTTAACAGACAATATAAAATGACAGAAGAAGAGAGAAGCTAAAATAAGAAGATGACGAAGAAGAAAAGATGAACGGGAAGAAAAAATCGAGAAAAAATAAGAGAAAGAGTCGCAAGAAGTAACAAAATAAGCAGAAAAGAAGATTGCAGAGGAAGAAGAAGAAGAAAAAGAGAAAGCGAAAATAAGACGAAATGAAAGTCACACACGCATACACATCTCCATCCGAATCTCCTTCTTCTCCATCCCACCTCTCCCCCCCTCCCCCAACCCCATTTTACACCTCTCCCTGTGCCACTCACGTAATATACCAACCAAGCACACCCCCCCCTACTCTCCCCTTCCACTCCCAATGTCAGATCCCCCTATCCCTACCCTACCTTCCCTCCCCACCAATACCAGAACACCTCTTACCCCCTCCCTCCTACTTTCCCCCTCCCCTCTCCTCCCCTCCCTCTCCCCCTTCCCCCATCTCCCACTCCCCTTCACCTCCCCACCTCCTTCCACCCTCTCCCCCTTCCCTCCCCTCACCTCCAACCCCCCCCCCCCCCCCCCCACGTCACCCTCACCTCCAAGACCCCCCACCCCCCACTATCCCTTCCCCTCACCCTCCAAGACCCCCCCCTCCCCCTCACCTCCAAGACCCACCCCCTCCCCACCCCCCACGCCCCACCCCTCCAAGACCATGATAGGGTTCGAAGTTTTCCTGAACACACTTCCCCGGAGACCAATCTGGCTCCGGGTGAGGTTCCTGTCGCGTGTTGAGCCAATTTCCGGTTTTGCCAATTAGGCGATCGCTCTCTCTGTGTGTCGCTGGCGTTATGCGTACTCCCAGTTGGGTAGGGGTAGATGGTGATGATGGTGGTGGTGGTGGTGGTGGTGGGTGGGGGTGGTGGGGTGGTGGTGTGTGGTGGTGGAGGTATGGGTGGTGGTGGGGGTGGTGTGGGTGGTGGTGATGGTGGGGGTGGGGTGGTGGTGATGGTGGGGGTGGGGGTGGTGGTGTGGTGGTGTGGTGGATGGTGATGATGGTGGTGGTGGTGGTGGTGGTGGTGTGGTGGGGGGTGGTGTGGGGGTGGGGGTGGTGGTGGTGGTGGTGGGTGGGGGTGGTGGTGGGGTGGGGTGGTGGTGGGGGTGGTGTTGGTGGAGGTAGGGTGGTGGTGGGGTTGTGGTGGTGTGTGGGTGGGTGTGGGTGGGGGTGTGGTGTGTGGTGGGGGTGGGGGTGGTGGTGGGGGTGGGTGGGGGTGGGGGTGGTGTGGATGATGGTGATGATGGTGGTGGTGGTGGTGGTGTGGTAGGGGTGGTGGTGGGGGTGTGGGGTGGTGGTGGGGGTGGTGTGGGGGTGGTGGTGGTGTGGGGGTGGTGGTAGTAGTGGTTGTATTGGTGATGATAAGAAATGATTATGGTTATGATGGTGGTGGTGATAATGATGATGATGATGATGGTGAGTATGGTGATGATGGTAACGATTGTAATAATTGATGATGATAATGATTATAAGGATTGGAATAATAATTTTAATACTTCCGTATAAAATCAATGAGTAAAGGACCCAAAAAATATAATAACAAGTAAAACAACAAAAATACAGATATAATCAGATAAACCAGAATGATAAAAAAGAAAAAAAAAAAAAGAAGACAAGTAAAGACAAGACAAAAAATTTGGGGCGCAGTAATAAAACCGAATTTTATGCATATTGGAGGATTCTACGAAATGCTACGAGAGAGAAAGAATTAGAGTTTCTGTGAAGACATATTTTCAAAGTAACATTCTTATTTGGCAACTATAACTTACGCATTTTTAGTGCATTATGTTTCTCGTTTTAACCTCCATTTTCTGTGTGTTTTTTTAATGTTATTTCTTTTGCTTTTTATTATATTTTGTTTCTTTCGTGAGGAAAGGAATGTTATTATTATATTATTTTTATTGCTATGATTTAAATGATTGTTCTTTGTATTATTGACAGGTTATTGTCACGATTACCATATTTTTTATTGTTATTATTAGGGATTTATAGAAATAATGTTAATGCTGAATAATGTTAATGATGATAACGATGGAAATTATAGTAATTAGATCAATGATAATGTTATGATGTTATTGTTAATCATCATCATCATCATCATCATCATCATCATCATCACCACACATCATCACCATCATCATCATGATTATCATAACATATTATCAGTATTAATATGTATCGTATTAAATTAGGATATTATTTTGCTTAAAAAATGTGTTCTAATCTTACATTCAATAACTTATCAATTTGTAATCCAGTTGCCAGCTGTTCCCAGAAATTCCTAAAACGTAGCAAGATACAAAAAAAAAAAAAAAAAAAAAAAAAAAAAAATCCTGTTTCACCAAACTTGGCAACACCTCACAAGAAACACGTTACAAACACGTCCCATCGAGAGTTCATCTTCATCCAGCTGATCCAAATGTTGCAATAGGGTCCCATCTGTTCCCCCGGAGATGCGGCCAGAGACACACACTCCCTACAGCAGGTCCTCAATATCCCTACATTTATCTTAGGCTTTCACGGGTAAATGAGACTTCTATATCCATACATAACGTCGCTGAGACAGTACTGAGTGTCTGACCATCGAATGCTATAATGTATTTGTCATTCGAGTCTCTGGTCAGCTGGTTCTTCCTTCTGGTCAGCTGGTTCTCCTTCTATAAAATTTTGGTCAGCTGGTTCTTCCTTCTATAAAATTCGAATTGGGTTTACTTTATGCTATATGGTTAGGTTGGGTTGGTTTGGCTTAAGGAAGGGAGGAAGGAAGGAAGGAGGGAGGGAGGGAGGGAAGGAGGGAAGGAGGGAGGGAAGGAGGGGGGAGGGGAGGGAGGGAGGGAAGAGAGGAAGGAAGGGAGGAGGGAGGGAGGACGGACGACGAGAAAGGGACGAAGGAAGGAAGGAAGGAAGGAAGGAGGAACGGAAGAACGGAAGGGGGAGAGGGAAGGAAGGAGGAGGAAGGGAAAAAGAAGGAGAGAAAGAAGGAAGGAAAGGGAAGGAAGAAAGGGAGGGAAGAGAAGGGAGGAGGGAAGGGAAGGAAGGAGGAGGGAGGTAGGAAGGAAGGAAGGAAAGGGAGGGAGGGAGGGAGGGAGGGAGGGAAGGAAGGAAGAATGGTCACTATCGGTCCAACACATGGGAACCGCCTTGACTAATGGAAAGACGTTGAGATTGTAATATACTTGAGAGAGAGAGAGAGAGAGAGAGAAGAAGAGGGAGAGAGGAGGGATGGAGGAGGGAGGAGGAGGAGAGGAGGGAGGGAGAGGGAGGGAGAGAGAGGAGAGAGAGAGAAGAGAGAGAGAGAGAGAGAGAGAGAGAGAGGAGAGGAGAGAGGAGAGAGAGAGAGAGAGAGAGAGAAAAGAGAAAGAGGAAGAGGAGAAAGAGAAGAGGAGAGAGAGAGAAAAAGAAAGAGAGAGACAAGGAGAGAGAGAGAGAGAGAGAGAGAGAGAGAGAGGAGAGAGAGAGAGAGAAGAGAGAGAGAGAGAGAGAGAGAGAGAGAGAGAGAGAGAGAGAGAGAGAGAGCGAGAGAGAGAGGAGAGAGAGAGAAGAGAGAGGTTAAAGTGAGAGGCAGAGAGAGGGAGGGTAAAGCAGAGAGGAGAGGTAGAGGGAGGGTAAAGGACAAAGAAGAGAAAGGGAGGGAAAGAGAGAGACTAACGCTTGCATCTAACCGCCGGGGTAAAAGATGATGTAATATTATATACGTAGCACACGAACAACACTTCAAAGCATGTAGAGTATATTTATAACTTGTATGCATAATGTCAACGGTAAATTTGCACAGAATATGATAAATAATTGATGCTACACTAGAAAGTTCAGCATCAGTTGAGTGAACCCATAGGGCATCTTGTCATATTTGCCGTTAATGCAATCCAAATTATTATTACAATTTTCATTATCATCATTGCTATCATCCTCATCATCAACATCATTATCGTTATCATTATCCTTATCTTTATCATTATCAATATCATCATTTATTATACTAAAACTACTTCTACATTTACTTTCATCAACATTATAATGATTTCGTCTTGTTTCAAATGATACTGAAACAGAAAAAAAATAAACAGGACAAGAATGATAAAGAAAAATAGATAAATAAACTGGATAGCGTTAGGAAAGCTGATTAGAAATAGAGTTACAATTCATTAACATTCTGTCAAAAAGCGACCTTAGGCCTATTCTAGTTGAAGGCCAAACAATTTTTTTTTTTTTTTTTTTTTCTTTACGCCTATTTTTTAAGGTATAACTCAACAAATCTTAATTGTTGTCCTCGCGTGACCGAAACTCTACGACGAAAGGCACAACATGACATTTCTTTTCGAATTTCATGTATCTCTTCCAGCTGGAACACAGTGTCAGTTCTCGGAAAATTATTCCCGTCTGCCTTGCAACACTCACAACAAAGCGAGACTAGCAATCCAACACCGTCGAGAATTTGCAACATGTCATTGCAACCTTGCGTGAATTTAACGTGTTCGTTCTGCCTTCCTCTCTCTCTCTCTTTCTCTCTCTCTCTCTCTCTCTCTCTCTCTCTCTCTCTCCTCTCTCTCTCTCTCTCTCTCTCTCTCTCTCTCTCTCTCTCTCTCTCTCTCTCTCTCTCTCTCTCTCTCTCTCTCTCTCTCTCTCTCTCTCTTCCCTCTCTCTCTCTCTCTCTTCGCGCTCGAGTCTGCTATAATTTCGGATATCTTGATTTGCATGGCTTGCTTTTAATGGCGTCCCTTTCTTTGCTGGCGGGAATTGCCATATCTCTGTTATATATACGAGTTTATATATATATATATATATATATATATATATATATATATATATAGTATATCTATATATATATATAATATATATATGATTCATATATGTATAATATATATACAATATATATCTAGTATCTATCTATTCTACCCTACCTACCGATCCTACCTATCTTACTCTAATCTCATCTATCTATCTATCTGTCTATCTATCTATCTTCTATCCTATCTATCTCTATCCTATCTATCTATCTATATCTATCTATCTATCTATCTTCTATCTATCTACTCTATCTAGTCTTCATATCTATCATCTATCTATCATCTATCTATCTATCTAGCTATCTATCTATCTATCTATCTATCTATCGACTCTATCTCCTATCTACTCTATCTATCTATCATCTATCTTCATAGTATATATATATATATATATATATATATATATATATAGTATATATAAATATATATATATGGTATATGTTTATGCTATATATATGTAATGTAATATATATATATATAAATATATTATAATATATATTATATATATATATATCATATATATATAAATATATATTATAATAATCTCTTACAACCATTATCATATAATTCTATCATCACCATTCTTTTAGCCTTATCTATAATTTATTCTAGGGTATTAACAATATCCTTCATCACTATTACT
>NW_020868890.1:0-5000 GCF_003789085.1 Penaeus vannamei
GTCCCTGCTTCTAAATTCTCGCACTATTTTCCTCATTCTAATTCTTACCAACTGATACCTTTCACCCTCCTCGCTGCATGATCAAAACACGTCTCCCATATTTTTCCCTCCCATCTTTCTCCTTCCTATCCTTTCCTCCATGTTATTCAGCCCCTGATCTTTCAAATACTTAATGTAATCCTATTTTTTTCTTCCCGGATGCGTGTCCTGATTGTATATCCTACAGGAGCGGCACGAAATGACGTTGCGCCATTCACGACTCCCAGAATAATGATTTCAGGACCGAATGCATAAATGTATAACGCGGAATCTCTTTATTCTTTCACGTGGATGTGATAAACATGAATAATTAAAAACAACAACAACAACAAAAGTTTTGCCATAGTGTGAATCCTGGGATAACGAAAATAATTCCCTTCTAAAAATATATATATATAACACTTCCCTATACAAGATATGAATAAGACACCCTTTAATACAATATAATATATATATATATATATATATATATATATATATATATATATATATATATATATATATATATATATATATATTATATAGTCTCTCGATGTGTGGGGAGATACGGCAACTTTTCATTCGGAGTTCCAATAGTGCGTCGAAACGGGCCCAGGGAGGGGGCGGGGGGGGGGGGGGGATACTATTAATAGCCACAATGATGTGATGATTTTGGTTGTTACTACTGTTGCCATTCGCGTTGATGGTGGTGACGGCGATGGTGAAGGATATGATCACGGCGGGTGGTGATGGCGAGGATGATGAATGATTACGGTAACGACAATAATAACTATAGTGAGGCTCCAGCTACTGACGATGATAACGACGACGACGATTACGATGACCGCAACGCTAATCGACACAACGACAGCAACAAAGCGCTCCTTTCGCCAACGCCCGAGTCGTCCAGAACCAAGAAAGAAATCCCCCCAAAACCGAATTCGTCAGAACAGGAAAAATCCCAACCTTCCCCAACTCGAACCGGATAGAACAATACGAAGCTATGAAACCCGGTATTCCTCGCCCCGCCCCCGCACGCCCCGCCCGACCGCGCTTGTTATCCTCGCCATCAACTCAATCTTCATCAACTTCAGAGTTCGCCATCAACCCCATCTCCATCCAACGTCATTCACTTCAAACTCCGCCTCCAACTCGACAACGAACCGCACAAGCTGTCTGGACTGACTGGGCTGCGATTTACGGCCTTTTTACGAACACCGCGGCGCATCGAACGCATGCGGGAAAATGTCTCGTCACGTCACTCACTTCTGAAGGACGGCTTATGCAAGGGGGGGGGAGAGACAGACGTCTCATTTTTTACTGTTTCTTTCTGTCATCGTAAGAATATTTAATCCCCAAGTATTAAGACTGCAGCTATAACCAGTCTCTAGTATTCAAAGTATGATCAGCAGCTTCTCTCCGCCTCTCCTCCCGCCGCGCTCTTCGGACCCTTCGCAACACCGTAAACAACAACAAAAATATATATATATATATATATATATAATATAAATATATATATATATATATATATATATATATATTATATGTATATGAATACATGGACATGTACAGCATCGTGTATACAAAAATAAAAATGAAAACAGCCACAGTCAGAAAAAGAAACGTACGTTTCGAACACTTCACGAGTTCCTCTTCAGACAAATATTTAACCAAAGCTCTTCGGCTTCTTGTGCATTCGCCGAGTTTATCCTAATATACCCCAGAGTCTTACTAGAGTCAAGAATCATCCTGACATGTCCCGGGGTCCTACGAATCAAGAATTATCCTGACTTGCCTCTGGGTCCTACAAGACTCGACAATTATCCTGACATGTCCCCTGGGTCCTAAGGAAGTCAAAGTACTATCCTGACATGCCCCCAGGGTCCTATGAAAGTCGAGAATTATCTCCTAGGGTCAAGGATTACCCTGACATATCCTGACAAGGGTCCTATGAAAGTCGAGAATTATCCTGACATGCCTAGGGTCCTACTAGGCCAAGGATTACCCTGACATATCCCCAGGGGTCCTACGAGAGTTACGAATTATCCTGACATGCCCCTGGATCCAAGAGTCAAAGACTATCCTAACATACCCTTAGGGTTCTACAAGAGTCAATCATTATCCTGACATATCCCAGGATCCTACGGAAGTCAAGCATTATCCTGACATGGCCCGGGGTACAATATGAGTCAAGAATTCTCCAGACATGTTCCAGGGTCCTACGAGAGTCTAAAAAGTGTCTATAAAATGACTTCATTAAAGTTTAGACTGCTGTGACACGACGAAAGAGTTTTGCATCAATCAGAAAGTTGTCTTGAAAGCCTAATGGCAGATTAATAAAAGCTCGACTATCCGAAGCGTTCCCTGCAGAGCTTTCCAGGACGATGAGGAGGGCCTTTTCGAAGCTTTGCTGGCTGGGACAGATGGGAATAGGATCTCTTGATTAATTCATCTTCCGATTTCGAAAAGGAACTGTTGACAAACCACGCGGTAAGACCACCTTCACGTGTTGACTACGACTGTGGACCTATGAATGTACCCGAACGCGGCGACGCAAGGAATAGGTTCAGTAAGAAAAAAATCATATCTCCAAGAACTCTAAAATGTCTACTATAAAGAGATATATAAAAATGATATGAAGAGAGATAAAAAGGGACAAAACTCATTCTTTCAAAAGACCAGAATGTCTCCTAAGGAAAGTCAAAAACTGCAAGATTCCTACCTTCGAGGAACTCTTAGAATGCCTCCTACCATCCTACACGACGCCCAGAACGGTCGAGAATACATCATGACGTGCGCATGGGCGGGGTGGGGGGTGGGGGAGTGAGATGACGTATTACACATACTAAATTCCCTTCTCAAATACACCGGGCAATTCTACACGCGGCCAAAAATAGCATTCTGGGAACGCGAGTTAAAAAAAATCTGAACATACGATTCTGAAACTGAACTCCGAGAGCAAATTACCGAAAACAGAGCCTACTATGTCAGATTATGCCATGATGGTATAAAAAAAGGGGGGGACAAGCCTCTCAACAGCCTCAGTTACGCTTCCTGACACCTCGAAAGTGGAGGGCGCGGTGCCTCGGGACTCGTCGAACGCGCGTCGTAACACGGCCGATTCCATGAACAAATCTGCACTGAAATCTGCAACATCAAGCAAGACGACGCTGCGCCTTGAGAGAACCACTTGAGTATGCAGTCGTCGAACAAAAAAGCTGTTTGTACTTCTAAAATGTACTTTATATATATCATGTGCATTTCATACGTGGTGATTCATGATGAAGATATTTTTGATCTGCGAGAAGGGGATGTTGGGAAGGGAGGGGTGGGAGGGGGAGAGGGAGAGATGAATAAAGAGAAGAGAGGATGATGGAGAGGAAGAGAGTGATATTGATGAAGAGAGGGAAAGAGGGAGGGAGGGGGAGGGGGGAGAGAGAGAGAGGGGGGGGAGAAGAGGAGGAGAGAGAGAGGAAGAAGAATAATAACAGTAGTCGTAGAAGTAGTAGTAGTAGAGGGAGGTGAGGGGTGGAGGGAGGGAGGAGAGAGAGGGGAGGGGAGAACCGGCACTACAAAGAGACACTACTCCTATCTCGTGCGATAGCCTGGCCTTGAAGACACCTTGTCTGCCCTCGCCCCCCAGGTCTTCGAGTCCCGCATCCCTGCCAACACGAGAGCCCTGCCATGACCTCAGAAGAAAAAGACTTCATCAGCGATAAACCAAGGAACAACTACAGGGACCTTACCAGGGCATTGAAGAAAAGCAAGTCTATCCCTTACCTTTCCTCCTGTCTCATCGTGGAATCAGAAATCTGTATTACGATTACATCTTAGATAATTAAAGCACAAGAGCGACCTGCGTCCCGTGGAGGCGCAGGCCGCCCCCGCCCACCCGGAGCATGCACGGCGTGGGACTGCAACTCGGCCAAGAGAAGGGGTACTCACCAGCAGCTCGCACCAGGCGACGTCGACGCCGGTGTCGGTGTCGAGGCCCCTGTAGACCGTCTTGAAGGACCCGCGGCCGATCTCGTGGTCGAACTTGAGGAAGCGGCTGTCGGGAGACGTGTCCACGGCCTCCTCGGCGTCCTCCTCCTCGACCACATGGCGGCGCTCGTCCTCCTCGCGCTCGTCCTTGTCTTTCTCGTCTCTTTCACACTCCACTTTCTCTTTTTCTGTAAGCGTTCCCGCCTCTCGGGTTCTCTCCTCGCCGTCCTTGGCCAGCGACGCGTCCTCCTCGAGGCGCGCGTCGTCCCCAGGCGGCTGCACCGGCGACGGCTCCGTCGCGTCCAGCGCCGCCTCTTCCGCACTGTTCTGCTTGGGCACACGCTCGCGCGCGGGCGACTGCCGCTCCTCCTGCACGCTGTGGGCGCGTCTCGCCCGCGGCGAGTGGCGGCGCCCGCCCACGCCGCTCGTGGGCGGGGGCGGAGGGGCCGCTTCCTCGCCGTTCAGCGCCTCCTTGTCCTCCTCGAGGATCGCCGGCCGCCGCTTGGCCGACATGCTGGACATGGTGCGGCGGCCGCGCGGCGACGGGCCCCCGGCCATGCGGAGGGGGGGCAGGGAGCGGCGGCCCCCCGCGCCCTCCTCCTGGCCGGGCCGCCCCTCGCCGTGCGACGAGGCGGAGCGCTGGCGCTGCGGCAGGGAGCGGCGGATGGACGACAGGACGCCGCCGCCGCCGTGGTCCTCGCGCTGCTGCAAGAGGCCCTTAATGCTGGAGGTGAAGGTGTTGGAGGTGCGCACGGGGCCCGCCGGTTGGGGGCGCGACCACCTCGACGCCCGCGCGCCGCTCACCGTTCATAGCGGGAGGGGCGTTGGTGGAGAGCGTCGTCGTGGTGGTGGTGGTGAGGGTGGAGGCAGTGGAGGAGGCCGCTGTGGATGAACCCCGCGAGCGGCCTTTGGACATCGCAGGCGGCGACCCGGGTCCGGAAGCGGCGCCCCCAGACTTCGGGGCGGCGCGCCACCCGCTCCCCGTTACGCTGCCGCCG
>NW_020868890.1:10000-30000 GCF_003789085.1 Penaeus vannamei
TTCGCTGTGCATGACGCAATCCTTTCGACCGAGAGCCGGCTGATAGAGACTCCCAGGCCGCCCCGAAATAGTCCGACGGAGCACGGAGCCCTGTCCTGCATGCCTCCCTCAGCGGCCGCCGAGGCGCCCGTGGCCTTGAGCGCGAACGCGATCAGCTGATATAGGTTAAGCAGCCATGGCCCCGCTGCCGTGCTCGTCATGAGCTCGGTAACAACGCTCTCGTGGAGTGCCAGCGCCTTGCACGTCACTGCCAACGCCAGCCCGTGCCAAGTGTGCCAAGCTCGACTTAACTTCTCCTCCCTCCTCTTCCCTCCCTCCCTCCTCCCTCTGCACCTGCACCGTGCGCCGGAACCTCTCCCGCGGCACATCAAACGCCTCGCTTCCCGGCGTCCCGCATCCTGCCCCTCATCTCCCCCGATCAGACAGGCGCCGAATCAAACGTCGAAATAATATCTGGACGGGCGGCAGCAGCCCCACCGACCTTCCCTGGCATCGGAGGGCGGCTGGCCTCCCCCTCCTCTGCCGCGCGGGGAGGGAAGGTCAAGGGCGCCCTACGAATCCCGCGGGGAACGCGCCATCGTCCCCGTCGTTGCCATGCTGGAACCCCGGACGGGTTGGCTGGGCTCTGCCTGGCGACCCGCGGCCACTCGGGTCGAGGAGCAGTCTATTTGCGCCTTCCTGGCATGACACCCTTCTCCCTCTCCGGGGACGAAACATACACACATAAAGGGAAAAATGAAGTCGCCGTTCGCTTTTAGAGCCTCGCAAGACCCCTCTCATTCCCGACATTCCTCGGCGCAAAAACAACCGAAGCCACACAGGAAATTCATGAGCATTGTGCAACGCTGCGCGGCGCTAGATACAGCAAACAAATCAGCTTCATAAGGCCTCCTAAGTCTGTCATTCTAAATAACTTCAATATTTGACACAGAAAGCGCGCCTCTTCCCTCGCGCACCGCAGCTGCCCAGCACCCGTGACGGGGCCACCCGAGGTGCAGATAATGCCATTCTTGCGAGATAGATTTACAGAGGATGGCCCCTGCAAGCAGCGAGTTGCGAGAGCAGGGGATGGAGCTAGACAGTGTAGAGAGTTGCGAGGCCCTGAGCGCCCTGAGCCGGCAACCGTGTCCAAGGTCAACCGTCGCTAACCCCTGTTCACGCTACCTTTCTTTCGGGAAATACCTGAATTAAAGTCCCCTTTCAGATGTTTCACATTCCTAAATGAATAGTCCCGACTGCATCACTCCTATGCAAGGCAATTCATGTTTGGCATTAACACGCGTTTCCTCCACCCGAAGCAGGACTCTCCTAAGAGGCCACCAAGCTAACGAAAGTATTCTGAAAAGACGCCTTTGCGTGCTCTCGCGGAGACACACGCCTCTGGAAATCATAACAGAGCATAATCTCATTATGGCTCGCTCTGTACAAGGCGCGCGAGACGTACGTGCCTAGTGTTGTCACCGCGCGGTAAGCAGAAGTGATCTGTGACAAACAGAAAAAAACTGACTCCATCGAGGCCACACCAGCCAGCCAAGTCCGGCAGCCCGATCTTGCCCTCTACAAGCTGTTGCCCCGTTAATACGTGTCATGTTTCTAACTCCTAAACCCTCGAATTCAACCTCCAACACCACCCGAACGAGGAATGCCTTCCGCTGTGATTTAGACGAGCTCTACGAGTCAGCTGTCAAGAGAGAGAAGGGGAGAGAGCTGAATGTTTAACAGTTGACTCAAGTGTACCGGTGGCGGCCCGAGAGGATGACGTCATCCAAGTAAGAGGTCACCGTGTCACCTTTTACACGCACGCACGATTTCAAAAGCAAAAAGCTCGCAATCCAAACTGACATCCCACAAAACGGCTAGCTAAACGGTCTCGAGGACCGAGCGTGGTTAACGACTCGCCAGACCAACAGCTCGCCCTCACCCACGCTGCAACACTGTATCGAATCCTGGCGATCAGTACCGTGTGAGATCCCGCGAATCCTTCCCGGGGATGACCACCTTGGTCACCCTCAGCTCGCCGGCCACGTCCAACTGAGACGCAGAGATCCTGGAGAGGCTGCCCCTGCGGTTGGCCACCAAGTACTCGGGGACGCCGTCGGCGACCTGCTCCTGGGACAGGCTGCCCCTCCGTGGGGACGCCGTCGAGTCAGGGACCACCTCGAGGACCTGCTCCGAGTGCAGACTGCTCTTCCGCGTCGTCACTGTCATGTCAGGGACCATCTCGAAGACCTGCTCCTGGGACAGACTGGCCCTCCGCGTGGTCACCGTCAGGTCGGGACCCACTTCGATGATCCGCTCCTGCGAGACGCTGCCCCTCCGCGCGGTCAAGGTCACCTCGGGGGGCATTTCGACGGCATGTCTGGAGATGCTGCCTCTCCGCGTAGTCACTAGCACCTCTGGGCCATCGCCGGCGCCCTGCACGGAGGCGCTGCTCCTCCGCGTGGTCACCGTGAGCCCGGGGGCCTCGTCGAGGGTCTGCAAGGAGAGGCTGCCTCTCCGTGTGGTCACCGTGAATTCGGGGGCCGCGTCGAGGCTGCCCCTCCTGGTGGTGGTCACTGTGAGCTCGGGGGCCGCGTCGAGGGCGGGCCTGCAGAGCTGCCCTCCTGGTGGTCACTGTGAGCTCGGGAGCAGCGTCGACACCCTGCTTGGAGACGCTGTCCCTCCTAGTGGTCACCGTAAGCTCGGGTGCCGCGTCGAGGGTCTGCAAGGAAAGGCTGCCCCTTCGGGTGGTCACCGTGAGCTCGGGGGCCCCGTCGGCGACGTGCATCTTGGAGATGCTGCCCCTCCGTGTGGTTACCAGGACCCTTGTCACGGGCTGCCGCCCCAGCGCCCCCGCCACCGATAGCACCGTCGGCCGAATCTCGCGAGTCGTGATTCGGACTTTGGTAGCCACCGGAGTGGAGGCGGCGTCCTGGGCGCCCGATGGGGGCCTGGTGTCCTGGGCGTCCGACGGGGACGAGGTGGGGAGTGTGAGCGTGGAGCCCATGGCGTCGGCGTCGGGCGAGGTGTCCCTGTTGTGCAGAATGTAGTCTATGGCCGCTCCGCCGGAGGTCATAACCGAGGAGGAAGAGGCCGAGTCCCGCGAGGACAAGGCTCTAACACTATCCTTCGGGAGGACGGCGGGAGTAAGTTCTCGCGAGGCCAGTAAAGGTTCAGTCAGTGTGGTGGAGGTGGTGGTGGTGTAGCTGGAGGAGGGGCAGGAGGTGGAGAGCGGACTGAGGTTGGCCACCACGGAGCGCAGGCTGAGGCTGGCGGGGGTCGAGGGAGTGCACAGGGAGTCGCGGCCTCGGTCCAGCGCCTGGTACTGGCGGGTGGGTGTTCGCGCGGGCGCTCGCGAGCGCAGGCAACCGCACCAGGTGCGCCAGGCGGGGCCCCGGCCGCCCTCCTCCATGCTGTGCACACTCGGGGCACGTTGGCAGTGGCGCCGCGGGCTGCCCACGGTACTGAGCGAGGGTCCTGTGCCCATAGCCGCCAGCCACCACCACAAGCACATCCACATGCAGCGCCACGCTCACCAACACCGGCCGCGGCTCGGGAGACTCCGCGCTTTCATCTTGCTCTGGCCGTTATCTGATCACGCCCACAGTCAACTTCTTCACGAAAGACCTGTGAAATATATGAACTTCCCAATGCAATGCCGCCACGCCAAATACACTCATCTTCCTGAGATTTCGCTCAAAGGTCACCCGCTGCACTCACAAACACATTTTCCCGCAACCGCTCGCGGAAGAAAGACTCGCGGCGCACACAACACACACTCTCCGGGCCGCAGGCACCGACGGGACGCTCATGCTACGCTTCCCGACGTCACACAAGCGAGATGAGCTCCTCGCACTTCGCACTCGGCATCTCCTGCACTCGGCGGGTCGCATGCACCATGACACGGCCTCCCGCGGGCACTCGCGAAACAGCTGTTGCACGGCGGCGGGCGTGGCGAGGGGCTGACTGCAGCCGCCCGGAGCAGGCTGTTCGTGGTCCTAGAGGGGCGCGGGAGACGAAGCGATGCAACAGGTGTGCGACATGAGACGGGCGGGTGGCGGCGGCGCGAGGGCACGGTGGGTACTGAGAGCGGCGGCGAGAAGTGCCCTCGACACGGCTGCCCGGCCACCTTCCTGCTCGCCGCTCGCTCTCTCCTCTCGCCCTCTCGCTTTTCCCTTTCGGGCAGCGCCCACCTCGCGCCCGCCTCCCTGCCTGTTTCCCTGCTCGCTCCCCTGCCGAGCGCACGCGGGCAGGGGGGTGGCGCCCCTCTGTCTGTCCGTCTCATTCCCTTCTCCCCCATTTCTCAAACGGACGCAAGTAAACGTATGTGCATACATAGATATGTAAAAATACATACATATATATGTTTGTACACATACGAACGTACGCACACGGAAACAGACATAAGCACAAATATGTACATAAATATAAAAATACATACTATATACACACACACATACATATACACACACATGCACATATATATCACACATACATACACACACATAATATATATATATATATATATATATATTATATATATATATATATATATATATATATATATAATATATATATATATATATATATATATATATATATATATATATATATATATATATATATATATATATACATATATATACATATACGAACGCGCGCGCGCGCACACACACACACACACACACACACACACACACGTAACGCCCACAACACACACACACAACACATCTCCTGGACGACGCAGCGGCTCTCTCCCTCGCTCCCCCGACTGTTGAATCAATGACTGGCAAGATCTCCCTCACATAAGTTCCTGTTTCAGCGACTCGCACTCTGGATCCGGCCGCCGAGTCCTCGCTTCACCCATCGGCCTCCTCCTCATTCATCGTCAACGGCATTTTCCCCGAATGGCCAACGCTTAGAACCCAAAGCCCTTCAACGTTCTTGGATCTGGGAATACGTTTTCTTCGTCGGCACGCGGCTTGTGGGCGCCGACTCTGACTCATTCCTGTAGGGATCGCGTTACGAGGCGCAGCAGGAGGAGGAGCCCTTGCGGCCGCGCCCGGAGCTCCGTCGGAAGCTTTCCGCGGCGACCCAGCATGACCAGCAAGATCTTGGCGCTGCACGGCGGAGAGGCAGCTGACCTTACGAGCCCACGACCCCCCTGCAGCGGCAATAAGGTCACGTCCCCTGACCAAACTTCGGTAAGTCAGTCCCTCAAACAGCCTCCCCCGGCCTGTTAACATTCACGCCCCAAGGCCTCCTGGAGATGGGCGGAAACAAACAAACTCGCCAGCAAGCCTTGGGTGGCCAAGGCTCTCTCCCTCTTCCCTCTTTCTCCCTCCTACAAACAGGGCTCATAATATTTCAAATCAAAATGATCTTCCTCGGCAGGCGTCTCCTCAAGCAGCCCCGGGCCTCACGAGCGCCAGCCCCTTTCCCACACGGCCGCCCCGCGACTCCTTCCTCCGTGAGCCGTCGCTGCAGCGCCCGAGATCTCTTCGAGTAGCTGTGAACGCCCCGAGGGAATGGAAACGTCGGTGACGTCAGGCGATTGGCCAATCTTCCGCCGCCAATTCCTCGCTGGCCTCCTGGAATACTAACGACCCCAGCTCATTATGGCCCAGGTGCTGATCGCATTGCTACATAGCGCCGCCTGATTTCCGTACAAAGCAGCCCCGCCGCGCGCGAGAGCTTACACAAGCAGAGCGGCGGGATCTCGGCTTCCCGATGGCACCCTCTCCCAGAGTTCTCTTCTTTAACGAATCACGTCTCTTAGCAGGTCGGCGTAGCCATGTCACGGAGGGGGGGGGGTGCCCGAGAAACCTTGCTGGAGAGCCACGAAGGCTTCTGCGCGATGCCCATTTCGGCAGAGCCACTGGCGCTCCCCGGTGGCCCATCGCTGGCTCCCGATGCCTTGTTTTCCTGCTCGCAAACTGCTACGTCACCTCCCTGTGGACAGGCGGCTCCGCACTACTGTTTATTCCCGCAAGTTATATAAAGGACAAGGGGAAAGGGGGGAGGGAAGGAGAGTCAAGCCGAGGAGAGAGAGAGAGAGAGAGAGAGAGAGAGAGAGAGAGAGAGAGAGAGAGAGAGAGATAGAGAGAGAGAGAGAGAGAGAGAGAGAGAGAGGAGAGAGAGGAACAAAGAAGAATAAAAAAGAAGGAAGCTCACAGCTAATTTCTCCCTGCCAACCTGCCTACACAAACACTGCCAAGCCCTTCGTCCGCCCCTTTCAGCGAAATGTTTGCTCTTTGCGCGCGCGCTGCGGCTCGATGCGCGAATCGACGCTCCAGATTTGTTCTTTTCCTTCGATTCGCTCCTTCTCTTTCACCTTTTACCATATCTTACTCCCGTATGTTTATCTCTTTATTTATACCCTTTCTTCGACTTGTGAAACCTGGGTCGGCGTCCTTACAGTCCAGCCCGTCTCCCCCCCCCCTTCCCCTGCCCCCCGCTCCGCCCCTCGCGTATCATCTCATCCCCCCCCCTCCCCCCCGTTCCCTCTTGTTGCATGTCACACTCATCGCCCATGCACGCTGCCCGACGCAAAGGGGTTTTGGCATACTGATAAGCGCTTACCCATGCTTTATGCGCCGCGTCCTGTTGCTGATCGTGTGTCAGCCTTGGGACGAGTGTACGGGGACAACACGGGTACTGTGCAGGCGAGGACAGTACAAGGATGCGAAATACCAGAAAAATAATAAGATGAAATGTAATACTAATCAATCAAAATATGATTAAAAAATGATGACAACTATATATACTAGCGATGGTTATCGGCCTCTTCATCAACTTTTCTCATTACCATAATTCTCAATCGGCGCATCCCTACTATAGTTACTATGATGACGGCGGTCCTTCAACGCCGCCTCTGCCCCGCTCGCCTCGCGGTCGGCCTCGGCGCTCGGTGGCGACATCGCCAGCTGTAGTTGGTAAGGTGCGGTTGTCACAGGTGGCGGCGGCGGCGACCTGGCACGGAGCCAGCCGCCCGGCCCCTCCGCCGCTCTCCGCCTGTGCCATGATTTACAACCCTTCAACAACTGCCCATGCCCGCTGCTTGCTTCCCGCACCGGGCCCTGGGGTGCCACTGCCCACTGCCGCGCTGGGCCGAGTCTAAGGCGGCCGCAGAGGCCTGGCGAATCGGCATCTGGGGATCGCCCTCACGATGCTCCCGTGCAGCTGCAGGGCGGCTTTCACGTCACTCAGCGTGACTCCATTAGCGGGCGAGCGCATGCGGCAGTGCATGTGTTTGCATCGCTTCAAGGGTTGCTGCTCGCCACGCAGCCGAGGATGCAAAGCATGTGTTCTCTCGCCATCAATTAGGCGTTCATTCACGCACGCCCACCCACGACGCCCACGCAGGGCCTCTTCCCGGTCGCCACTCCCCTTCTGCTCGCCCTGCCTCCCCCTCGCCCCTCCCCCTCCTGTGCACTTCCTCCCCGCCCAAACCCTTTCCCCGAATGCCCGGCCTCTCCCTGCCCCTCCTCTCTCCCTGCGCGCCCTTGCTCCTGCCCAACCACACCCCTTCGTGTGCATGCCCTGCCCTTCCCTCGGCCCCTCCCCTCCATCCCCCCCCCCCTGCTTGGAGGACCAGTGCATTTGCATGGCTTGTCCCCCCCCCTCCGTTCGGCACACTGCCTTCCCGTCGCCATGCAGGCCCCGTCTGGCCACGCGCCCCCCCTCCGCGGGGGTGAAAAGGGCCTGACTACGCCCCCGCCCCGCGCCCCTCGCCTCCTCATGCACCTCCGACGACGCCGCCCTCGCCGACTCGCAGGAACCCTCGCACATTCCCGTCATGAGCCCCGCCCTTGCCATGCAGGAAGGGAGGGGATGAGGGGGGGCGCGCCCCCGCGCGGTCTGGACCCGAAGCTCCGCCCACTGCCATGCAGGGCAGGAGGGGCGATAGGGGTGGAAGGGGTGGGAGGGAGGAGGGGAGGAGCAGGGAGAGGGGAGAGGCCAGTGAAGGAGAGGGGAGACCAGGGGAGGGGGGAGGGCAGGGGGGGAGCCCGCCGCAGCCCGCCATGCACGGACTCGCCAGTATTGATCCGGCTTCTTCACTGCCGGAGACCAGACCCACTCCGCCGGCATTAATCCCTCCTCGGCTGGCATGTCTACCTGTCTGCCTGCCTCCCTGTCTACCTGCCTCGCGGTCTACCTGTCTACCCGTCCGCCCCCCCCTCCCCGTCTACCCGCCCAGCAACCGCTCAACCTCCGCAAACATGCATGATCTTGTTGCATGACGGTCTACCTGGCCGCCGATCTCTTCGCGTGACTCTATTTCGGTCCACGCCACACAAAGAGGACCGCCCGCGCCCATACACTGAGCTTATGTACGTATGTTTACATTTATGTGTATACATTTACCTCTGTGTGCGTGTGCGTGTGTAAGTGTGTGTGTGTGTGTGTGTGTGTGTGTGTGTGTGTGTGTGTGTGTGTGTGTGTGTGTGTGTGTGTGTGTGTGTGTGTGTGTGTGTGTGTGTGTGTGTGTGTGTGTGTGTGTGTGTGTGTGTGTGTGTGTGTGTGTGTGTGTGTGTGTGTGTGTGTGTGTGTGTGTGTGTGTGTGTGTGTGTGTGTGTGTGTGTGTGTGAGTAAGCGAGTGAGTCAGTAAGTGAGTGAGCGTGTGAGTGTGTTTGTTTGTGTGTGGGTGTGTGAGTATACCTACACATTTATATGTCCCTTCACACACACATACATACACACTTCAACCGAAAGACTGCAACAACAGAAACGGAATAAATCGTAAGGTTTCCGTTTTGACTTCGTCTGAGGTGAAAGTCGTGACGTGTTCGGAACGTCACTCCTCCATTCCGACCCATGTGGCAGTAACTCATTCTATCGTGTGCGGACACGTTACAGTGTTTGTGCTTTTGTTCATACGCATGTGTGCGTTTGTGTTTGTATACATACATATACTTATATATACACACATAAACACACACACACATATAATTAAATAAATATATATATATATATATATATATATATATATATATATATATATATATATATATATATATATATATATATATATATATATATATATATATATATATATATATATGTATGTATATATATAATGTACGTAGTATACGACAAGGCGGTAGATTCCCAATCCCCACCATCACCTGCATGCCATGCGTGACCGCATGACGGCCGGTGCCATGAGAAACGCATTCCGAGGCCTAACCTTGACCCCGAACGCCCTGGCGCCGGGGCTTCCGGGTCAGGTCGCCAAGGAAGCCCACGACGCCCGTGCGCGCCGCGAGGCAAGCAAGCACGCCCGGGCCAACCCAGAGGCGACTAGGGGCGAACTGCTGCCAACGCGACAATGGCGACGATCAGCTGATTTCGCTTCGGTTCCAGCGGGCGGCGGAGCGAAGGCGGCGGAGGGGGGCAGCCCCCGGCCCCCACGGCAGGGACTTCCCACTGGGGTCCTCAGGTGGGGCGCGCAAGGCTCCCGCACTAAATCTACGGAAATCTGCGGGGATTTGCACGCCACATTCCGGCGGAATCACCCGAATCCCCAAGAGATATGTCTGGTATGAACGTATATTGAAACAAATACTTCATATCTATATGTAAACGAATACAAGGCACGTGCATATCATATTATATATAATATATTAAATTATCTAATAAATATAATATTTACATAGAGATAAATATATGTATGTATGTATGTATATATGTAAATATATATATAAATCATATATATATAAATATATATATATATATATATATATATATATATATATATATATATATATATATATTATATATATATATAAACACACACACACACACACACACACACACACACACACACACACACACACACACACACACACACACACATATATATATATATATATATATATATATATATATATATACATACACATATATATACATACATACATGTATATACATACATACATATATATACATATATATATATATATATATATATATATATATATATATATATATATATATATATATATATATATATTACCATATATACACATATCTGTCCATGCATACAACCCTCTCTACAATACACATGGACAGTTAGATAGACAAATGGACAGCATGATAGAGAGACCTCTCAAGCCAGCTACAGACAACGACCTTATCCCTCTGCCTATGTTATTTATCAAAAAAAAGTTGACAGATAATGCATATCGATCCACAGATATACTTAGATATGCATATATTTTTTGTGCATAAACACGTCTAAATATTTAAACATTTATCGGGTCGGGCCTCTCGCAGATTTAACAAACCGGCTAAACAGACAGACCGATATATATATATATATATATATATATATATATATATATATATATATATATATATATATATATATATATATATATATATATATATATATATATACGGCTGGTTTGTTTTCAACTGGCGAGGCCCGACCCAGGGAATATGCAAATGGACGAACAAGCATATGCACTGAAATAAATGCATATCTATCAGTCTAGACTTATCTACCGGATATATAGATAAATGTGTGTATAAATAAATAGATAGATAGATGGATAAGTATATAGATAAATGTTTATATAAATATAGATCGATAAATGTGTGTATATATATATTTTTTATATAGATAGATAGATAGGTAAATGTGTGTGTGTGTGTGGTGTGTGTGTGAGTGTGTGTTGTGTGTGTGTGTGTGTGATAGACAAACATATAAGCATTCATTTATGGGTATATCCATATCTGTATCTACGGATATCCACCGGGCCTCGCACAATCCTAACAAAGCCGCCGAGGGTCCCTTCCCGCCCCCGGTCCCTCTTCCCCCAAACCCTCCGCCGTGATCTCTCCCCCGTCCGTATTCCCCTGCCTGTCCTTGGGGTGAAGCCGCCCTATTCAGCCCTGCATCCACCCTCAGGCCGCAGCCCCCTTGTTCGGACTTCCTCCTCCCCGGGCTGTCAGCAGCTCGCCTGTACCTGGGGCTGCTTGCTTTTACTTGCCACTATCAACTGCAATCGGCGACGGGCTTGCTCATTCTTTTACTTGTTTCTGTCATTGATGTAATCGACTCGCTTATACTTGTGGATACTTATTTACTTTTTGTTACCAACTGAAGTCCACTTATTCATACGTGTGCCTACTTATTACCTTATTATTCCACTTTTTTTCTGTCATGGCTGCAATCAACTCTCACTTGCGGATACTTATTCACTTGTCCTTTGCATCCTTCATCCCACCTTGTCCCAGGCCCTCCCCGGTGGCATCCTTCGGCTCGCCCTAACTTACAAGGCTTTGCACCTGGCCTCCATTCGGATCGCCTTTCGCTCCTCGGCATTCGGCTCCCTCGCCTTCCCTGACCCCCCTCCCTCTCCCCCTCTCCTCTCCTTCTCCTCTCCCCCTCTCCTCTCCCTTCTCCTTCTCCTCTCCCCCTCTCTTCTCCTCTCCTCTCCTCTCCCCTCTCCTCTCCTCCTCCCTCTCCCCTCTCTCTCCTCTCCCTCTCCTCCTCCCTCTCCCCCTTCCACTCCCCGAACACGTTCCCAGGCAGCGACAAAAAGGGATGACTTCCCGAGGTCGCTGCTGTCAATTTGGATGATTTCGGACAAATGGGCTTGATAATAATAATCCCTTGCTACAGTCTTATATTTCCTTTCATTCTGTTCGTGATGTCGCAACGCCGAGATAATCACCACGCGTTTCTCTTTATTTTCTGATCGTTCTCATAACAATTAACTCGAATAATCTCAACTCTAAAAAAAAGGAAATAAAAAAGAAATTCTCGGACGAACGGCACAAAATGAAGTGACAATATTCCTCTTATTTTCAGAGTAAAAATAAAAAGTAATAATAAAAACAAATACATGTAATAAAAATAACAATCAATCCAAGCCACAGCTCCACTTCTCCCTATTTTGAAAGTAAAAAAACAAAACAAAAAGACAACAATGATAATAAATAAAACAAAGCAACCAACAGCACCTCCCGAGCCCGGCGGCGCGGAGGGGAAACTCCTTCAGACAGCGACACGTGACCGCCTCCTCCGTCGCGCGGTGAAGCCGACGAAGAAGCCGCAGGACAAACGAGCCTATATATGGCGTGGGCGCTTCTCGTGCGAGCGGGGAAAGCGTGTTTTTCCATGCGGAGTCGTCTTGAGACCACCTTCGCAGAGGCAGAGCAAACAGCGCCAACTCCACGCGCACGCCAGCGAGGAGAGGTCACCACGGCCGCTGCGCCTCGATCCCGCGGAATATTTCCCTCGCGATTCCCTCCCCCGCGGTTCCGGGCATTCCCCTCGCGCCCGCCACGCTGCCCTGACTCACCTGCTCAAGACCTCGCGCCTCATTTCCCCCGAACAACGTTTCTCGTTCTGAAGCAACGCCCGGCGAATAGCGCCTTGTCGTGCTCAGTGTTACTTGAGGCAAAAAAGACAAACAAACAAACGCACCACTCGACGCCCGCCTCCCGCCCCCACGCCCGCGCCCGACGCAGAATCCGCCGAAGGAGGCGCAGCCGGGCTCTACGGCCGTAAACATCGCGCCGGAGATAAATCTTGCGCCGCGTGAGGCAAGATCTTGTAAGAAAATGCTTCTTCATCATCTTGGAACAAAGAGAAAACACGATCTCTTGCCAAGTCAGTGAAAAAACAGAGCGAAAAAACGATAATCTCGACCTAACAAAGAGCCCCGCGAGCTTAAGTTTCGTAAACAAAAAAATCCTCCAACACCATGCAGGATAATATGAAATCCATTTATATAAAAACCGTTTTCCTTAAAAAAAAGACCCTCGCTTTAGACCGAAACCATCAGCGAGATATAAAACGAAGCGATCAGACGCAGCACGAAGAACAAGAACAAAATCGCGCCCCGAAACGCCCGCGGCTTTACAAGACAACGCAATTCGGAAAAAAAAACAACGAAGCGGATTAAAATTCCCCGCATATCTAAAGCCAGTGGATATGCGCCGGGGAAAAGCCCGTCGACGCCGTCCTCTTGGCAGGCCTCGAGTGCCCGACGCAGAACCTCCGGGAGCGCGAACCCTTCTGCGTGAGTGCGATCCCTTCTGCGTCCGGCTCGGGGCTCGGAGCGCGGCACAGGAGGCGAGGCAGGCGCTTGAGGAGGAAAAAGAAATAAAAAAAAAAATCCCCCTCCTCCCTCTTTCCTCATTAAAAAGGGTTCTAAGGCGAGGTCATCCGGAGCGGTCATCATGGGGGGGGGGGGGGGGTCTCAGCGCTGGCCGATTCGCATTTTGACTCACGACCGTCGCGCGTCGTTATGCAAGACACGGCCTCGCCTCGCCGCCCGTGATCCCCTTGTGATGTGGCCGGGGGAGGGGAGGGGGGGGGAAAGGAGAGGAAGAGGAGGCGGAAGGGAAAGGGAGAGGAAGGGAGGAAAGGGAAAGGGAGAGGAGGGGGAAGGGAAAGGGAGAGAAGGGAGAGGAGGGGAGAGAAAGGGGAGGAGGGGGGAGGAGGGGGAAAGGAGGGGGAAGGGGAGGGGAGGGTAAAGGAAGAGAAGAGATGAGAGAGGAGTAGAGAGGAAGGGAAAAGGGGAAGAAGCAGAAGGAGGAAAGGGAAAGACCGAGAAGGGGAGAGGATGAAAGGAAGAAGACAAGAAGGGAACGAAAGGGGAGAGAAGGAAGCAAAGTAGACAGAGGAAGGGAAGGGAAAGCAACCCACGAAGCGAAGGAGAAGAGAAAGAAAGAGAGAGGAAACAGATGACGGCCATAAAGCGAGGAGCGGATCTGGCAGGGCATCAGGGACCCGGGCGGCCGGCGGGGACAGCGGAATTAAACTCTGGTTCTTGGTGGTTTGTTTACATAGTTGGAGCGCGGCGAGAGGAGTTGAGTGTCGGCTGTATCGAGCAGGTGGGCATGCGAGGCACGTGGGGCGCGGGAGGGGAGGGGGGCGGGGGTTCGGACACGTGCACTAGAACTAGTACATGTTTGTTTTGATTCCCTGTACTTGCTTGCTTTCCACGTGTTGCAAACTGTGTCTATCGATTCAACCTAAATACTGATTATCTTTTTGGTGGTTCACGGGGGCGTATAATTGGTGTTGGGAAAAAAATAACAAGCACTCATTTTAACCATGAAACAATTCACACATTGAGTTCATACCGCATACTGGATCGCTGTTCAGAACTGCTGACGCATGTCTTTAATTCAATACTTGATGCAATGGCTTTGTCAATATAACCATTTCCACTGCCACGGCATCGCCACGGCACCCATAAAACCGGGTAAAGGGAAGTGTAAACAAATTCTTTATTGAATGCGCAGCGTCTAAACGCGGGATAGGGCAACATGACATAAATACATAAAGCCATATTCTGAATAGTTCATAGGCGGCTGCATGCATGCCTGAACACTCCAACCGCGACCCATTTTGCTCGCCAAAAATTAATACCTCTGAGTAAAGTTTTACGAGATATGAAATTTTACTTTGCAGTTCTCGCGCCTTCGTGTTAACACACGAGCCCTCCTGCGCGGGAGAACACACGGGGCGGGGTGCGTGCGCCCTCCAATACGGGGAAGTGAAGCGTGACACAATGGAATGTCTATTAGTCGCTCTGCGTCGACTTTCGTCAACTCACCATAATTCTCTCTGATTGACTAACTGCAACAATAGATTCAGCATTTCTGTGCCGGGATCCACATCGCTGCAATCCTCGCTGCACATGACTGCTGCAGGACCCGCAGGCGCTGGTCTATTCGAGCTGTCCCGACGCACGCACTCTCGGCGGCGCGAAGTCTTGTTCCGGCGGCGACCAGCGCGAATCAGTCACTATTGGTAGCACCGCGGGCTCGGTTTCGATAACGCGTCAAGCGCTAGCACTTGCGATCGATTATTCTCTAATAAAAACACGGCACACCAGTCCTCTCCTTCGGTCTTTCTCTCGGTTAGAGCGCCCCGTTTCCTGTGCGAAACAGCACCAACACTAATGGAAAGCTCACGTATCACAAAGAACATAAATCGGCACCAACTATCACGTGGCCGCCGTCTCCTCTAAAACATTTGTGGGTCCTCGGCCTGGAAACGTTTGCGAGGTCCTGCGCCTCGGGTCCTACGGGTCTGCTGGTCTGGCGAAGGAAAGTCTGGCGGTCCCGCGCACACAACTGCTCCTTGCTCACTTTGCGACGATAATGGCACAGGCCCGCGCGGCGCGAATCCCAGGGTAAAGATCTCCCACGCAGATTTATTTTAAGGGTCACTACAACACCTGCTGGTAATTAGAACTCGACCTTGAGGCAGATCTGTGCTAGCTTCACTTTTGCCTCCCGGAAACAAACAGTATTTACGGTCAACCCCGTTGGAACCGTCAGCCAGCCAGCAGCGGCGCTGCAAAAACCGCGGCTTTGGTTAAGGGGTCATGGCTGCCGCGAGATGAAATGTTAGCGCCCGCGAGATGGCCCATTTTGCGCGCAAAGGGCGGCGGCAGATGTGAGGAGGGCGGCGCGAAGACGCACTCAAGGTGACGGATGAGACAGGTATGTGGCGTGAATGAGGAATGCCCCAGGTATGAGGGCGAAGAGACGGGACAAAGGGCGAGCTCATGAGGACGACGGTATGGGCGTGAATCTCCGGCCATGGGAGGCCGGGATGGGCGCGTGGGCGTGGGCGCTGAGGGCGGAATGGCTCCCACAATGTCGTCACCAAGGAAATTAAACCATGAAGCCTAAATGGCTGAGAGCCACGATGTCGTCACCTCTGGCCCAGGTGCTGCGGCGGTCAATGTCGCTGCCATCGCGCCACATGGCACCAGTGCCACTCACTCCACCCAGCCCACGGCCGCACCGTGGCACCCACGGGGACCTTCGCATTACGTAACGGGGAACGTCTGTCTGCAAAACTCAGGTGTGCAGACAGACGGATACATACATACACAGGTGGGGGGGAGGGGGAGGGGGAGGAGGGAGAGGGAGATGGAGGGAGAGGAGAGGAGGGAGAGGGAGGGAGGGAGGGAGGGAGGGAGGGAGGGAGGGAGGAGGGGAGGGAGGAGGGAGGGGAGGGAGAGAGAGAGAGAGAGAGAGAGAGAGAGAGAGAGAGAGAGAGAGAGAGAGAGAGAGAGAGAGAGAGAGAGAGAGAGAGAGAGAGAAAGAGAGAGAGAAAGAGAAGAGAAAGAGAAAGAGAAAGAGAAAGAGAAAGAGAAAGAAAAAGAAGAAAGAAGAGAGAGAGAGAGAGAGAGAGAGAGAGAGAGAGAGAGAGAGAGAGAGAGAGAGAGAGAGAGAGAGAGAGAGAGAGAGAAAGAGAGAGAGAAAGAGAAAGAGAAAGAGAAAAGAGAAAGAGAAGAGGAAGAGAGAGAGAGAGAAAGGGACAGGGACAGAGGGAGGAAGCAGGTGAGGGAGGAGAGAGACCTTGAAAGAGGGGCGCCCGGTGCGTTGTCCCTCGACCCGCTCCACACGCAGCCCGCCTGTCACGCGACACAGTACCCGACCCACTCCTGCGTCTAGTAATCTACAACACTATACTTACATAAATATAAACGTGTGTGTGTGCGCGCGCGCATGCGCGCCCAATCTGCGATAAAAATGGTCACGATACAATCCATGCTTATAGCTAGCTAGCTAGCTAGCTAGCTCTCTCTCTCTCTCTCTCTCTCTCTCTCTCTCTCTCTCTCTCTCTCTCTCTCTCTCTCTCTTCTCTCTCTCTCTTCTCTCTCTCTTCTCTCTCTCTCTCTCTCTCTCTCTCTCTCTCTCTCTCTCTCTCCTCTTCTTCCTCTCTGCAACAGCGATTCCTCCTTCCTCCCCTTCCCTTCTTCTCTTCCCCCGCGGGAACCCAGCGCTTTCTCTTCTCCTCTCTTCTCCCTCTTCTCTTTCGTCCAGACCCGACCGCTTCGACCTCCAGCGCATAATTGCACCTCCCTTCCCCCTCGCCCTCTGCAAGCTCCTCTCTCTCTCTTTCTCTTCTCTCCCTTGTTCTATCTCTCTCTCCCCACTCTCCCTCCCTCCTCTCTCTCTCTTCTCTTCCCCCCCTCCTCTCAATCTCGCTTCCCTTCCCTGCTCTCTTCCTCTCCTTCCCCCTTCTCCTGTGCTCCCGCCCCGCCCTTCCATCCCCCCCTCTCGCCTCTCTCTCTCTCTCTCTCTCTCTCTCTCCTTCGCGTCCCGCCTCCGCAGTCGTGAGGAGGAGTCGTTACCGATCAATATCCATGAGGATTGCAGCTGAATTTCCGCTTCCATTAGTCGTTTTGCGAAAAGGAGATAGCAGTTACATCTACAGCAGCAACATCAATAATAATAATAATAACAATAATGATGATGATAATAGTAATAGTGATAGTTATAATAATAATAATAATAATAATAATAATAATAATAATAATAATAATATAATATAAATAAATAAATGATAATGATGATGATGATGACGATAATAATAATAATAATAACAACAATAACAATAACAACCACAGCAATCAATAAATTCCGATACGCCCTTTCCCGCGACAACCCAAAATCAACTTCAGGACCGCAGTAACAGTAACGCCTTCGAAGGATTCATTAGAAGCCGACACTCTCGCTGCGGAGCCTGGAACGCGGCGGGTGTCGGGTCGGTCTCCTGAGCCTCATAACTGCGACCAGCATGCAAGCCCCACGCGTCATGCAAGGACGTCATGAGGAGAAGCGGGGAGGAGAGGGGAGGGGAGGGGGGAGGGGGATGGGGGGGCGGCATGAGCACTGGAAGCGGGATGGGCGAGGTCTGAAGAAGGGGGCGAAATAACGAATGAAAAAAAGGAAAAAATATAATAATTCCCAACTTTAGAAAAAAAAAAGAAAAAAATCCGGGAGCGATCAATAACACCTTGACTACGGCCCAATCTGCAGCATGGATAAGAGAGGGGAGAAGGAGAGGGGGGAGGGAGAGGGGGAATGGGGAGGGAGGGGAGGGGAGGAGAGGGGATATGGGAAGGGGAGGGGAGGTGGCGAGGGAGAGGGGAATTAGGGAGGGAGAGGGAGGTGGGGAGGAGGAAGAGATAGAGATTGGGGAATGACGAGAGGGGGGGGGGAGGGCCGAAGAGACGTGGATTGAAGCAGGACGGAGAAAAGAGGGTAAAAATAGATGGAGAGAGGGGGAGGAGGAGAAAGTGGGGATAGTGAAGAGAGAATGAGAAGGAGAAAAGGGGGACATGATGGAAGGGAAGGAGAAAGCAAGATCAATGGAGAATAACAATACCTCCGGAAAGTTCCTTCTGTTTCGCAATATATCCATATATTACGCGCACACATACGTAAACGACATGCATAAACATACATTCTTATATATAGACACGCTAGACAAACACAAAACACACACAAAGAAACGCACAGGCATACCACACGCCGCCCGAAACACCATTACCATCACCGCTTCCGAAGACAGCCTCGCCCTCGCCGTTACGAAACCGAAAGCCACGAACACAGAGAGAGAACTTTCGCGGCGTCCCTCGAAAGGCGAAAGGTCGAGCGAAAGAGGCGGGAGCCCGAGTTCGCGTGACAAAGGGCGCTCGGAGGGCGGGTGAGGAGGGCCACCGGGGGCCGACCGCCCCCCGCCACATTGCGGACGCTTCAGAGATGATACAAAGTGCGTAAACAACAGAACAAAATAATCGAACATCTGTAATGTACTAAAACATATGCTCTCTTACGCTACTCTATACGTGCGTACGTACTAAATACAGAAACCTGCACCTACACACACACACGCACGTCAGTGTGCATAACATATCCCTAAAATAAGCCTCTATCACGCGAAAGCCCCTTCCCCTGCCCCGGGGGCATATGAAGCCCGTGCCAAGCCCTCCCATGGGCAGCCTTCAGCACGTCGACGGGCTCCTGCCGACGTGCCCCGCGGCCCTCCTCCCCGCCCCAAGCAACGGAGAATCGCTGCAATCAGCTGCCGATGACGAAAGGCAGAATTAGTTCACCAAGGCGAGCTTTGCCACATTTCAAAGCAAGCGGACAGGGAGGGGGCTCGGGGAGGGGGTGTTGGCCCGCTCCCAAGGTCCCAGGGAACAATAACTTCCACGCAAACACATTAATGCTCATGGTTCCACCTCTCCGCCGTAAACACACGCGTTGGCGGGTGCGCGCGCGCGAGACGAAACAATTCGCAAGAAATCATCACTGAACAAGGAGCCAATCCGCGCGTCGGCGGCGGGACGTCCTCGCGCGGCGTCTACGAAGAGCACCCCGTCATGCAACGACAAGGTCTCCGCTGCAACAGCAACAATGGTGAGCCCATAATAACAAGTATTCGGGACTACCACTCCTGCCACGAATACTCCTCCTACGATTACCATTCATAAAAATGGCAATAATAGAGTAGCAGTCAAATGGTGAGAGAACCGAGAGCGAAGACCGACGGCGATGAAACCCGGTCAACCGCCCGACCCAAAGAGTCGCCGGCGAACGTGGCGAGCGCCGTTCCCGCTTCGCATCCCGGCCAATCCTCCAGCCACGTCTGTATCCACAAAGCAAAGCGGATAAAAGGGCGTCAGGGAGGCCAGCCTCCCGGGGCACGCAGGGCGGCGCGACCAAACGCCGCGGCCCGTCGGCGCTCCGTCGACGCGGCCCATCCCACGCCCCCTCCTGAGCCAGCCTCGGCGCCGGTGACCTTGCAAAACATCCGAGTGACAGCAGCGGGAAGGATCGCCATGACTCGGCACTGCGGACGGCCGAGGCGGTGCTGCCACAGCGGTTTCTGCTTCTGCTGATGCGCTCCTGCTGTTGCTGCTTCAGCACCAGGAGGCGGCGAGGGAGGGTCATTATTATGTGGAGGCTCATCCCTTCGGCCGGGCATCTCCTTGGAATTCAAACGATGGCCCCGCCCGGCATTTTTCCTCATATTAACCGGATTTGACCGGACCCGCCGGGCTGTTTGGCACTGTCATCCTCTAGCCCCCGCCCATCCCATCCTCGCTTCCTCTCCGCCTATCTACCTATCGGGATAAGTCTGTCTGTCTGTCTGTCTGTCTGGCAGCGTGTCAACCAACGCCTCGCCCCGCCTCGCCCACGGAGCTCTTTTCCATCCGTAATAACATTTCCTTGCCAACTGA
>NW_020868890.1:35000-40000 GCF_003789085.1 Penaeus vannamei
CGGCCTCACGTCAGCGCCATCGCGGGCTTCATCCCAGCGCTGGCTTCATGCACAGCGCCCTCTCGTCTCGGTCTTCCCTTCGCCTTTCTTTCTCCTTCTTCCTCGTCTTCTTCCTCTCCTTACTTTCTCTCTTTCCTTCTCTCCCCTTTTTATTCTTCTCCTTCCTTCGCCTCCCTCCCCCTAGCGCCCTCACCCAGAAAAATCTGTCTGCCTTCTCTGTATTTCATTTTGATAATTACTGTTTATTTCCCCTTCTTTCATCTCCTTTGTTTGTCTTCCAGTGCGCGTTCCTCCCCCTTTCGCCCGCGTCGCATTATCCACCAGTTTCCTCTCACATGGCTTCCCCCCCCCCCCCCCCCCGCCTCCATACTGCATGACAGGAGCACGCGGTCCCTCAGCCCCTTATCCTTGCCGCCCCATCCCCCAAGACCCTCCCCCTATTAGTCAATATGTGATGACCTGAAGTTCTTTTTTTCTCTTGTTGTGGCGATGGAGCCCCGGGGAGGGCTGGGGAGCCAACTGGGGCGCGGAGGGGACGAAGGGGCCGCCGGGGGCGCCTCCCCCTCCCGGAGCGATGAGTCACGTGTTCGTCGTGAACGGGCGAACAGCTCGCGAGGAAACAAGGCGACGGAAGGAGCGAAGGCGTCGCGCGCCGCGTGCCGGGCGGAGGCCAGCGCGCCCGCCCGCCCGCACGCCCGTCCGCCCTCCTTGCCTCCTTCCCTCCCTCGCTGCCTGCCTGCCTCTGCGGCGCTGCCACAAAAATACAATAATCGATGGCGTGCGTGCATGACACGCGACGAACACGAGCCCCCACACGGCCCTTCGGAATCCTCGAATCGCGCCGCCGTCTTCCGGGAGCACGGCCGCTTGAGCTCACGGCGGAGGCGCCTTGCAGGCCTTGTCCTGCGGACCGGGGGATCGGCGACGCCCTCCGGGAATCCCTGGGCTCCCGCGGGAAAAAATCGGTGCAACGGCAATTCGTCTCGTATTGATCAGCGGCTCCTGAACGCGGCGGCGATGGGCACGAGAACCGCTCCTGCCCGGCGGTCCTCGTCAGCGCCTCGACGCCAGGACGCGCCTCGCCTCCCGACGCCACACCGATCTCACCTCGACGCGCTCGGGAGTGACCGATGCCGACGACGTCCGGGCGCTCGCGGCCACCGACGCATCCCGGCGACGCGGAGGATGCTGCTGCCACTTCCCGGCGAGCGGCGACGGCGCCGCGGGTTCCAGGAAAAGCTTTGGTGGGACGGAAAAAACGCAACAGAGCGGCTGCATCGCTTCCCTGCCGAGAAATTTCTTCAATGGAAATAAAGTGCTTCTAATGGAATAAAGTGAATGGAAATAAAGTGACCTTCTAATAGAAATGTGCGTCTTCACTAAGTGACCCACGTGGCCGCATCACAAAATTTCTCTTCAAAAAGGAAAAGGAAAAAATGTGTTGCAGGTTGCCTAATGCCCCTCCCCCGCCGCCCCCGCCCTCTGTGAAGGAGGCTCACACCAGGAAGCAGTTGCGTGAGAGAATGTAAAGCGGTGTGTGCAAGTGCGCGCGCGCGCTCGTTACCAGGAGACAGGGAGAAGGAGCGAACCGCGTCAGCCTCCTCGTCTCACGGAAGGAATGCTGGGAATGTCAGAAAACGTTTCATGTCAATTCCGCTCGATGAATGCTCCCGCGGCCGGCCATCTCGCTGCGGGATGCTCGCATCACGCCCTCGCCGCCTCGAGCAGGTGGGCAGCCTCCGGACAAGGCTCGCCGTCCTCTCCCCGAGCGCAGAAGCTTCCTCTGAGGCGGAGGGTGTCGCGGCTCATGCATGATCTATCCAGTCATGCATATTCTCGCGAACTTGTTGCCGGCACCAGGATGCCTCCGAGCTACTCCGAGCACGGCTGCGGAAGCGCTCGAAAGTTCGAAAATAAAAGACATTCCTTCCTTCAACAGGTGCTGACGGAGGCCACTCCTGCCATTCCATGTAAACATAGATAAAAGAAAATATTTTTCGTAACCTCCCTGACGCGAACCAAATATTTCTTAACAATGATACCTTCCATACTTGATCGATTCTAATATTATTAATGCACATTCATCTTCCAGTCAAATTCTAAACAGAATTGCGAGACTGAAGTTGTTCTACGAAAAGCACTAAATGTCTCCCTGCTCAGAACGCAGCCTGCAAGGCCAGTGCCCCGTGCCCATCTCCAGCCCTGTGCTCCCAAGCTCACCTGTGCGAAGACCGTCACATGTAAATAATAAAAAAGGGTGGAGTGCACAGTGGGACATTGCGGTGCATTGGTGCTCTGCTGTTTTTCCTTACTTAGAGAATTCCACTGGAGTTATTTGGTTAAAGTAAGACCTTTTTAGAGGAGGAAGAGGTAGCTTTTCCCCCCTCTATCGGCCTCCCACACACTGGCGAGGGAGGGCGCGCCCACACACCCGACGGGCGGCAGCTGTGCACGGCCAGAGAGGGGCGGCTGCAGCGGCCCTCCGTCCTCTGCGTGGATTGCAGGGATTGCATGGATTCTATGCACAAAGAGAAACCAACAAGACCTTGCATGAGTTGTTCGCAGTGTGGAGTGCGCTGAAAGAAAAGTCATCATTTTCTTTTGTGTCCAAATGCTCGTGGTCAAACCTGTGATCTGGGAGACTGACTAACTCTAATGAGTATGACGAGGAACCATTTACATCGGGCAATTATAACCTGCGGCAGCGGCAGCAGCACAGCCACCAGGCACCCCGGAGAACAGATCTGCTTCGGCCTGAGAGTGGCACTCGCAGTCAACGCAGTGAGCGAAGAGGAGGCAATGCAGGGCCACCGCGAACCTCAGCATCTAATCACAGTCTGTTAGAGAAGGAAACTCCTTTAACAGCGTTGCTGCCACTGTGAACCAGCGTCCTCCCATCCGTGTCACCTGCGGCACCGCGGGCGCTGTGCTGCTGTGCTGTCGCTGCCGCAGGCCAGGGCTTCAGGGTGCTTAGCTTAGGGAAGGGTCCGGCGCGTACCTCTTGCGGTAGTGGCGGGGCACGGAGCCCAGCCTGGAGCGGGCGCGAGGGCTGGAGGGTCGTGAGGTGCCAGCCCACGTGTTGACGCGTGGCCGCCCACAACCTCCGCCTCTCCCACCCATGTCGTCTTCCAAAACCACGCCCATACCCAGGCCCACGCAGCACACCCTCATGCCCAAGGCCTAGACCTCTCCCTGCCCACACGCCCGTCCGTGGGGCCGGCGTAGGCGTGAGGGCGTGAGCCGGGAACGCTGGCGTGATTCGCACGGCTCGTCCGAAGGCGATCCATCGTCCCTGCACGCCCGAGTCCTGGCGACGGGCGACGGCCGCCCCGCTGGCAGCGCCCAAGGGCCACAGCTGGCTACGGTGCTCCTGGAACCACCTGCCGACGCCTCAGGCTCATCAACCACACTGTCACTCGAGTCAGGGCTCTCCTGCGGCGCTCGACGAGTCAGTTCCCTCGAGCACGCCCGGGGCAACTCTCGCACGGGCTGCGGGCTGGCGAGGCCGCCCGTGGGGTCACCATCACAACACCTCCACAGCACCGTCGAGGCGGGCGTGTGGGGTCACTTCACTACGCACTGTAAATCACGCAATCCCGGTCAGCCAAGCCCTCCTGCTGCACTGGAATCCCGCGAATGATCGCCGGAACCGACTGTCACTCAGCGCTCGGGCAGACTCCTAGCGGGCGCGGCGACGGAATGCGGCAGACGAGGTCAATCGGGTGACACATGAGAGCAGCGGCCGGTTAGTGTCCTTGGTGGCAGCTCCCGTCCGACTGTAGCGGCGAGCCGCGCTCCACCCATCGCCGCCGCCGCCGCCGCCCCCGCCACCGCCTCCACCGCCTCGCTCCGCCCAGTCGCTAACAAGCGCCCACAAACACCTATCGTATTACCATCATTACGGGCTGGCGACGCACCCAATCGGCGGCGGATGACGTCCTCTCGTCCAGGGCGACACATCCAGGCCGGCTGACGTGCACATGCAGCCGCGCGTGCGTGGACCGGCCGTATGGTGACGTCTACGGCTTCTCTGTCACCGCGTCGCCGCCACGACGGGACCGCCAAGACCCTTTCGCTTCGCCAGCGGCGTTCGTCGCCGTTGCAGGGGTGACGGAGGGAGAAGAGGCTCCGTAGGCCTTTAAGTGGGCGCATGATAACAAGGGGGGAGGGGGGACATACCACGCATGGCATGCAATCACTGAGCGAGCGACAGAGGGCGCATGCCTGTAGTAAATGCAGGTGTCTCAACACGCCTTCAATGAATACTACAGTGATAGGCAGACTTCAATAGATACAGAGACATGACAAGGCTTCACGTCATGCGTGACGCGGGCGACGGCAGAACGCGGGAGCGAAAGCTGACACGGAATAGCAAATGAACAAAAGTAAGCGTCCGGAGTGCGTATGAGGACGCACACTTGGACTCACCAGTTGCTCGGAAATGATCGCGACTTACTCGAAAACTTTTCCCCCGTCGCGGAAGCCGTGTGCAAACGGCCCAGCACCCACCAACTAGACGGCCAGTCAATTCAATGTGATCAGACGCGGAAAGGAGCGAGAAGGGGCGAGATCTGCGGGGGGGGGGGGGTCGGGCCACGAGGTGAGGGCCAGTGCCACCACGTGAGCGATGAACGCGCAACATGCGGCAAGCCCCCCCCCCCACCCCGGCGTCTTTCTGCCGTCGCCGCCAGCGCCCACGTAGCAGAGCAATTCCTTCACTACCCCTCTTCCTCCAACTCCCCAAGGACACTCGAGGAAACGGCCAGGAGACGAGAGGAAAGGGGGCGCTGCGATCGGCGGCCCGCAAAGGTCAGGCCCCCCAGTGCCCGGCCGATCGCTCGCCGGGGTCTGTCATGCAGGCGGCGCGGGATAAAAATACTCCCGCCGCATGAAGCAGAGCGAGCGGCGCAAACGGCGGCGCGCCCTCCGAGCCGGCCAGCGAGAGCCCCGGGGAGGCGGATCCAGCGTCAAGAAAGTCGGTCGCTCGAAGGAAATCCAAT
>NW_020868890.1:52500-55000 GCF_003789085.1 Penaeus vannamei
ACCGCAGGGCTGGTCACTCGGCAGTACACATGCTTTCATCCGGGCGCTGCGGGCCCGCGGGCAGATGGCAACCTCACCCAACTGCCCCGCCGTGACCGAGGGCCCTGTGCAACTGCCCGCGAGACTTTGTGTCCCGTGAATGCCGCCACTCAAGGAGCTCGTGTGCGGGATCTATGCAGCGCGGCCACGTGTGCGAGGCGGCCACTTGCGAATCAAGGCAGCTCCTGAGGGAAATTAGCATGCCGTCTCCTTCAGCATCAAACCGACGCAGCCTGGGTGTTCCGAGAGAGCGCCTGATGCCCGCCACGGCGTGCGAGGAGCCATGCACGCGCGCAAACAAACACGCGAGTTCCTAAAGGCGGCCTTTTCCGTTATCAAGCTGCTGTCAATTACCGCTTTCACCTTCTACCGGCAGAGGCACTGCAGCAGGCGGCGCGGGGCGAATCGCAGTCGCCCCCGCGCCACCTTTCCTCACCCTTAAGCCACCACCCCACTCCTTCCCCCTCTCCCCTCCACGTCCCCCCGCCCCTCCCCTCACCCGGGGCCCAGGTGAGCGCGCACAGGCCTACGGAGGCCGGGAGGCGCTGCAGCCGCCGCTGGTCGCTGCTCCGCTCTCCCGCATCCCGCTCCACCGCATTCTGCGTTTCGCCGCAAGGAGCGGCTGGGCGACGACCCTCGCCGCGCGCCATAAATCCTGCGGGCAATTACATCACGCCCAAGTTGAATGCCAAGAGCGCCGCCAAGGACAACGCATCTCGTGACGTCACGGGTCCCAAGACGACGCGACGATTCATGGCGAAGTATCGCGGCCGCCGCGCCCGGCGTCTGGCTTCAGCCCGATCTTTATTGCATTCTCTGATCGAAGCACCTGGACGCCGCCGGGCGCTGGACACACGATTCGGCTCACCTTCCGCGCGCTGCGTCCCTGCCCGCGCGGCCTTTATCGACAAGTCTCAGGGTTGGCGAAGAACATCACCGGGAGATCCGAGAGAAGCCCCGACGTCAGCTTCGCTCTCCACTCCTGCCCCGCCGCTGGCCCTTCCTGAGGGAGCCCCCCGTGCGACGTCGCGCTCGTCACCGTCGCCCCCGTGGCTAAGAATGTCCTATTTCGCCCCTCAGGTGACGTTTTCTCTCCGAGGACCCCCGGGGGCGCCTCGGGGCAGCCACCTGGTCAATACTGCGCGCGCGCTCGCCTCCTCGACCGGACTTCCTAGACCGGAATCCGGAAGAGTCCGCGGCAGATCAGATGCGAGGAGCAAAGGGCTGCCTAGAGCCGACGGCCTGGCAGGTGAGCCGAAGGGAGCGGGAGGTTCCCTTTCCTTCCCGCCGAAGGAGATCTCAGCTGAGGGGGGTTGGGGGGGGGCGAAGGCACGGCAGGGCGGGCCTGGGGGGTCATGGTCGAAAAGGGTAGGGTAGGTAAGGCGCTAAACAAGGGAGCGCCGTCCTGACCTTGATGACCCGTTATTGATATTTAGAACTTTGTTGCACCCACGCTCACAAACGCACGCACGCGCGAGCTCACACGAACACTCATGCACGCTGGAAACTCCCTCGTGCCTTCTTTTCTCTTTCTTTCCATCTCTCTCGCTGCACTCATTCCGCCCCTCGCCCCTCCCCTCGCTCCCTGAGAGTGAACTAGTTCCTTCCTTTTCCCCCCGCCCGCCCAGCCCCCCCCTTCCCCGGGGCTGAGGAGCGACGGCGGGGAGTCCCTCCTCCTCCCTCCCTCCCTCCCTCCCTCCCTCCCTCCTCGCCGCCGCCCCCATCTCCCGCCCTTCTTGCAAGCACGATCGCCGCCGCAGCGCCGTGTCCTGCATCGCGGCTCCGGCATTTCCTCGAACGGCCTCCCCGCCAGGAAATGATTCACGCCCCAACGGCTTCCCCCAAGGCTCGGCAGATCTCGGCCCTCTCTCTCTCTCTGTCTCTCCTGCCCGTCGCCCTCTGTCTCCCCATGTCTCTCTCCTGCCCCGTCGGCCCTCTGTCTCCCCAGTGCTGTCTCAGTCCTGGCCTCTCTGACCTACCTGTCTAACGCCTAATGACCGCACTCGGGCCCCCAAATAAAAGTTCTCAGCCTTCGACCAAACCTGTTCACACCCAATCCCGCCGATCAGTGTTTGCGTCTAGGGAAACTTGCCTCTCGTGTTCCGAGCCTCCGCCCCCCCCCCAGCGCATTCATGGAATCGGAGGCCCATGGGCGCCGCGGCATTGGGCCTTCGGCAGCCCATACTCACCCGAGTGTAAAAATAGACCGATTTATCTACAAAGGTCGATGTTTTATCACCGGTGGAAGTCGAGAGCGGTAGACGGGGCCTTTCCCAACGACAAGTCACAAGGCCTTGAGTGCGCAGTTGTCACTTCTACTCCGCGTAGCGCTGCCACGTCTACCACGGCCGGGCTGCGTCTGGCATGTAACTATACTGCTAATTCCAACGTCAATTGTTTATCGATGTGTATTGTTTATCAGTGCTTAAGGCGAGGGGGAGTAGGGGTGTGTGCGCGTGCG
>NW_020868890.1:67500-77500 GCF_003789085.1 Penaeus vannamei
AGTCACGGGGCGAGGAGTTACCGAGGTTGTGTTGCGCGCTGAGAGGAAGGGCGAATCTGCAGGAAGATGTGAAGACGAAGCAGAAAAAGGACTAGGCGGGAGGGGTGAGAACGAGGTGGAGGAGGAGATGCCCTAATAAAGGTAGTGGGGGCGGGTGGAGGCGTCAAGAAGAACGGGCGGCGCTGAAGACGCCCTGCCTATGGAAGATATGGAAGCGGTGCGCAGATGAGCGGACCCCAACACATACTAACAATCACAAGATGTGTTAGAAACAACTAGTCCACATTCCAATTCCAGAGTTTTTCCCCGATGAAGGGTTATGATAAAAGGGAAGGGTAATAGTAAAGTTCTTGACATAACGGATACGACGGCGATAAAAATAATAATGGAATGAAAATATATTAACCAGCAATAATAACAGTTATAATAATGTTAATAACAATAATAAAAAAAATAATGATAACACCTATAACAACAGCGACAACAATAACGAAAATAACGCCCCTGACTAGACGCGCACCACGCCAACAAACGTGCCGCCACGTCCCCCAAAGCCCGCGCCGCCGATTCCTTCGCGAGTCCCATCGACGCCGTCCCATCGCGTCCTCGGTAGAGACGCCCTGCAGCGGCGACTCTTACGGAGGGCGAGATGTGCGTGCCGCCGCGGCTCGGCCCCGTAAGGCGATGCCAGGTGGGACACCCGACCCGCGTGATGCGATTGCTTTTGTCATCGGCCAGCATAAGCGGTCGTCTTACGCCGTCCTCATTAGGCCGCCCGAGGGCAAGAGGCGGCGCCCCAACGGACGCAACGCTGCTTTTGCTTGCGGCTTCCGGAGACTGCGAGACGCCGTCCGCATGCTCTTCCGAGCAGGGCGCTCCGCGGGGCCGGCCCGGCGGCGTCGCCCGCCTTCAGCCGCCGCCGCCTGCGGAGGGCGCTCGGGGCATCTCGCAGCACGAGGAGGCCGCCCCTTCCTTCCCCCGAGCCGCAGGATCACGCACAAAGACAAAAAGCACGCATCTGGCAGCCACAGCGGAGCGCGAGATGCTTGTTCTAACTTTACACTTGACTCACGTTGCAAGCACGAGCGCGCCGCAAGCGAAGATGAAGGCGGCGGCGAAGGAGGAGGAGGAGGAGGAGGAGGAGGGGGAAGGGGAGGAGGAGGAGGAGAGGGAGAGGGAGGGGGAGGGGGAGGGGAAAGAGGGAGGGGAGGGAAAGAGGAGGAAGAGGAGAAGGGGGAAATGGGGAGGTGAGGAGGAGGAGGGGAAGGGAGAAGACGAGGAAAAGGGGGAATAAAAAAGAAGGGGGAAGAAGCGGAGAAGGAAGAGAAGGAAGAGGGACGGAGAAAAAAAAAAAAGTAGAGGATATGCGCGAAAAGAAGAGGACGAGGAGGTAGAAGAGGTGGGTGGGAAAAAGGAACAAGAGGAGGATAAGGAAAATGAGGGAATAATGAAGAGGAAGAGGAAGACAACGAGGGGGAGGAAGGAGAATTAGGAGGATGAAGAGGAGAGAGAAGAAATAGGAGGAGAAGCAAAAGGAGGAGGGGAGGGGGAAGAGGAAAAGTAGAAGATAAATTAGGAGTGGAGGAGGAGGAGGAGGAGAGTAAAAGGGGTTGAAAAAGAGAAGGGGAGGAGAGGGAGAAGGAGGAAAAGAAGAAGAGTAGGAGGTGAAGGAAAGGAGGAAGAGGAAGAAGAATATGAAGAGAAGAAATAATAATAACAATGAGGAGGAGGAGAAAAAAAGAGAAGAACAAGAAGTAGAAGAAGAAGAAGAAGAAGAAGAAGAAGAAGAAGAAGGAGGAGGAGGCGGCGGATGGGCAGCGGCGTCGCCTCCGCCTCATGTGATCCCGCGCCGAGGCTCATGTGGAACACGCTCGAAACCCGATCCGCACTAAGAATAATTCCGCGCAAGGACCCGCGGGCAATACCTCGCCGCCTGCGTGCCTGCAGGAGCAGCCGCGTCCAGGAGAGGGGCACCCGGGCACGAGGGACGTGGCACCAGCCCGGCTGGCACTTCCTTCGTCCGGCGTGCCAGGTCCTAACGAGGCCACGAGAAGGCGCGCGGGATCCTTCGGGGCCTCCTTCGTCCCTTCGATCCCCCCCCCCGCACTGCCTTCCCCTTCCCCAGTCCATGAAGTCATGCGCAGTTTCATGAACTAAAGACACGATGAACGTTCACGCGAGCATGAACTTCCCAGTAATAATTGATTTTCGCTTTGAAGTCAACACTGATAACTCTGAGTATGATCTGGCAACATCTGTACACAAGTAGCCAATTGCAAAATGAATAAAGATTTACCCTTAGGCAAATAACACATAGTAACGCAAGCCCAAATAACGAGTCAGCACGAACTCGCCTCAAATGTCGGTGAGCTAAAGTAACCTTAGAGTTGTTGCAAAAGCAATATTGTTGACCCGAGTGGATCTTGGTGGGCGCGTGGAAAGAACAGGAACTCCATGCGTGGACTGCGGGCAAGAGTGCGTGGTCGTGTCCTGTCAGCGCCGTTGGAACGCAAATACTTCCCGCTTTTGATTGCACGACAAAATTGCTGACCCCCCCCCACCCACCCCACCCCTGGTACATACATCATGCAGTTCGGCCTGACTTCATGGCCCTGGCTGGACGCACCGCGCCTGCCAGTGCGCACGAGCAAGCACTCAGCACATGCCAGGACACACGAGCGAAGAACATACACTTCAGCGTGACACAAACATTCGGACGTCTCAGGCACACATCCCATTCCGTTCTGATCCTGCGGATCGAGAGGCGGCAGTCGCGGCCGTGGCGGGCGCCCCCCCCCCCCCCTGGCGGGAGGAGGGCTTCGGCGCCCCGCGACGGCCACTCACCAACGCCTTCCTCCTCTCCGGCTGCGCGTCGCCCTCAGCGTCGGCGCCGCGGCCCGCCCGACCCGGCGGCAACCCATCGCGGGCGCGCCGGTGGGCACCGAGGGCGGGCGGGCAACCACACTCGTGGGCAGGGCGGGGGGTGGCCGCGCCCCCACGCCGGCCGGGGCCGTGCGCTCTACCGTGGCACCAGTGCCAAGCCTCAGCACAAAACACGGAAGCTGCGTTACAAGACCTCGACGCGGACTGTCCGAGAGAGAACACCTCGTCCAAAAACTCCGGCCATGAGTCACTCGCGCCGTTCGGTCCGAGTGAAGACCCGACGCGGAGAGCGCCTCCCGCCTCGCCCGAACGCAAACAAAACCCACCGGCCAGAACTTGCGATCCCAGGCGCTCTGGCATCGGACGCACGATTTGGAATCTATTAGGCGCGCGGCATGACGGACAGGCGCATCCGCGAGGGGACAGACGGGCCGCGCGGCGTGAGATTACCTGCCATGAAGCGTGAGTAGCGTGACTGACCCCTCCCCTTCCCCCTGCCCTCCCCCCCCCGCTCTGGTTCCGCCTACTCTCGCCCTCGGTCCCCTCGCTGCCAGCGGCGTCTTCGCGTCAACACAGATTTCTTGCTAACACGCGTGCACATAAATAATATGCTTATACACATACCTGAAGGCATGCATGCAAGCATACTCATATAAAAAAATGAATGAATGAATAAATAAATACACATCGGTAAAGATTATATATAGTACAAAAAGCAAACAAAATAACAATAATAATGTTAGGGATGATATTAATAAAAATAACAAAAACAATGATAATGATAATAATCATACTACTACTACTACTAATAATAATCATAACAACAATATAAAAACAACAACGGTAATCAAATAATAAAAAAAAAAACATAAATAATAACAACAAAATACAACAAAACAATAACACATAACCAAATAAAAACAATATATAACAAATAATTAATAACCACAAAAAGTAGCCCGCTGAATGACCCCTCCCCCCCCCCTTGCGTCCTCCTTTGACCTGGTTCCTTACGCTGCGTCGTCGGTGCCTCAGCGGAAGGGGGAGGGGGAGGGGAGGGGGAGGGGGAGGAAAGGGGAAAAGGAAAAGGAGGAGGAGGAGGAGGAAGAAGAAGAAGAAGAAGAAGAAGAAGAAGAAGAAGAAGAAGAAGGGGAGTAGGAGTAGGAGGAGTAAGAGGAGGAGGAAAGAGTACGAGAAAGGAGAAGAAAGGAAGAGGAGGACCAGGAGGACCGGGAGGCGTAAACACGAGGCGAAGGTCGTCAACCTCCCGACACGGCAGCAACCGCACCGCCACAACTCGGACAAGGACCAAGGGATAGGGAGGTTGAAAAAGGGGTGGGGGGTGGGGGGGGGGGGGTCGGGGGTCACAGGATTGCATGAGGCAGATGAATATCGGGGGTAGGGGGAGGGGAGGGGGATGGGGGGGCGACAGGGAGAATGACAAAAGGGATACGGAGAGAGGGAGGCAAGAGGGGGGGTACGGGAGAGACAGTGAAAGCGTGAAGAGAGGGAGAGCTAGAGAGAAAGGACAGAAAGAAGAACAGAACAGAACGAAACTGAAAGAAAAGGAAAGAAAAAACGAGAGACTGAGAGGAAAGAGAAAAGAGAGGGAGAGATAAGACAGATAGAGGGAATAGAGGGAGAGTGATACAGGGACTGAAATACATAGATTCCACACCCATGGCAATACAGAGAAGGAGACGAGAAGAAGAGAGAAAGAGGAGGAGAGAAAGAGAGATGAGGAGAGAGAGTGTTTGAGTTGTGTCTGTTATGTGAGAGAATGTTTGTAGCAAGAGAAGAGAGGAGGAGAGAGAAGAGAGAGAGAGAGAAGAGAGAGGAGAGAGAGAGAGGGAGAGAGAGGAGAGAGGAGGGGGAGAGAGAGGAGAGAGAGAGAGAGGGAGAAGGGAGAGAGAGAGAGAGAGAGGGAGGGAGAGAGAGAGAGAGAGAGAGAGAGAGAGAGAGAGTGAGAGAGAGAAGAGAGAGAGAGAGAGAGAGAGAGGAGAAGAGAGAGGGAGGGAGAGAGGGAGGGAGGGGGGGAGGGGAGGGAAGGAGGGAGGGAGGGAGGGAGGGAGAGAGAGAGAGAGAGGAGAGAGAGAGAGAGAGAGAGAGAGAGAGAGAGAGAGAGAGAGAGAGAGGAGAGAGGAGATGAGGAGAGAGAGAGGAGAGAGAGAGAGAGAGAGAAGAGGGAGAGAGAGAGAGAGAGGGAGAAAGAGAGAGAGGGAAAGGGAGAGCAAGAGGAGAGAGGAAGAGGCAGGTGGGAGGAGGGGAGAGGAGAGGAGAGAGAGAGAGAGAAGAGAAGAGAGAGAGAAGAGAGAAAGAGAGAAGATCGAGAGAGAAGAGAGAAACGAGGAAGAAGCAGAGAGAGATGAGAGAGATGAGAGTAGAAAGACAGACAGACAGACATGAGAGGAAGAGAGTGTGGAGGGTAGGGGAGGCTGAAGAGGGAGAGGTAGAGAGGGCAGAGGGAGAGGGGTGAAGGAGACGGTCGAGATCTGGAAGGGAGGGGATGAGAGTTTGGGAAGAGAGAGAGAAGAAGAGAAAGAGAGAGAGAGATAGAGAGAGAAGAGAGAGAGAGATGAGAAGAGAGAGAGAGAGAAGAGATGAAGAGAGAGAAGAGAGGAGAGGAATGGGCGTGAAAGGACTAAAACCGAGTCCTAAGGTCACTCGGCGCTGGAGAGCAGGATGCAGCCCCGAGTGGAACACAGGAGTGACTGACCAGGAGCGGTGCCCCTCCCCCCCTCCCCTCCTCCCCCCATCCGAATCAACACCTGTTTAATTCTCCTTAACTCAACTCCTCGTTTCCCTCCTTGCGCCCTCGCTACTCGAGGCCGATCCACTCCTTGGCGGACTGGCGCTCGTCTCCGCTGTTCCCTGTCTTGTCCGGCCCGCCCTTGAGGCCGCCTCCGGAAGCGCGACCGACGCGGGAGGGAACGCGCGCAGATTGGTTCTCGCTCTGAGTAGCGGAAGGAGAGGGAGGGGGGTGAGGGTATATGGACAAGAGGGGAGGGAATGGCAGGAAAGGGGAAGGAAGGGAGGGAATGGCGAGGGGAAGGGAAAGGAAAGGTATGAGAGTGAAGAACGGTTTTTGGATAAGGGCAATGGAGGAGATGGGGATGGGGGAGGGAAAGGAGGGAGGAATCATAGGGAATTGGAGGGAGGGTAGGGAAAGGAGGGGCGAAAAGGAGGGATGGGAGGGGAAGAAGGGAAAGGAGGAAGGGCGGGAGGGGGAGGGGATTGTCAACCATCGAGAACGCGAGAAAAAAGCGACGCAGTAGGGAGGCGCGAGGCCGGCGAACCGTAGGCATCCTCTCATCGCCACTTACAACCACATCCTTTGACCCGCACTCTCTCTCTCCTCCCCAATTCTCTCTGCATTCTCTCTCCTCCTCTCTCTCTCTCTCTCTCTCTTCTCTCTCTCTCTCTCTCTCTCTCTCCTCTCCCTTTCCCTTTTCCCTTCCCTTTCCCTTTCACCTTTCCCTTTTCCTTCCTTTCCCTTTCCCTTTCCCTTGTTCCCTTAGCCCTCTCCCTCTCTCCTCTCTCTCTCGTCTCCTCTCTCTTCTCATCTCACTCTCTCTCTCTCTCTCTCTCTGCTCCCTCTCCCTCTCCCTCTTCTCTATCCTATCACTTATCACATATGTCACTAATCCACTTAAATCATGCACTCTCTCTCTCTCTCTCTCTCTCTCTTCTCTCTCTCTCATCCTCTCTCTTCTCTCTCTCTATATATAATTTATATATATATATAATATAGTATATTATATCATATATATATATCACTCTCTCTCCTCTCTTTCTCCTCACCCCTTTCTCTCTCCCTCTCCCTTTATCTCTCTCTCTATCTACTCCATTTCTTTTCTCTCTATATCTCCCTTTCTTCTCTCTCTATATCTCCCTTTCTTTTCTCTTCTATTATATATCTCCCTTTCTTTCTCTGCTCTCATATCTCTCCCTTTCTTTCATCTCTCTCTCTTCTCCCTTTCTTTCTTTCTTTCTTTCTCTTCTCTCTCTCTCCCTTATCTCATCTCTCTCTCTCTCTCTCTCTCTCTCTCTCTCATTCTCTCTCATCTCTCTCTCTCCTCTCTCTTGCTCTCTCTCTCTACATTCTCCTCTCTATCTCTCTCCTCTCTCTCCTTTCTTTCTCTCTCTCTTAATCCCATTTCTGTTCTCATTGCACCTCTCTCTCGTCTCTTCTCTCCTTTCTTTCTCTCTCTCTCTCCTTTCTTTCTTTCTATTCTTTACTCTATCTTTCTATTCTTATACCTTTCACTCTTATATTCTTATCAATCTTCTTTCTTCCTTACCCTACCATCTCTCTCTCTCTCTCTTCTCTAACCAAACTCCTCTCTCTTCTCATCTCTCTCTCTCTCTCTCTCTCTCTCTCTCTCTCTCTCTCTCTCTACTCTGTCTCTGTCTCGTAGTCTCTGTCCATACTTGCTCTCACTGTCTCCTGCTCTCCATGTCTACTCGTCTCTAGTCTCTCGGTCTCACTGTCTCCTGTCTCTGTCTCGTCTCTGTCTCTTGGCCTCTCCTGTCTCTGTCTCACCGACCTCTCTCGTCCATCTGCTCTCTTAGTCTCTACACCTCATCACTATCACTACTACACCCTCATCTCCACAATAATCTCTCCAATCTTAACATCTCTCCCATCCTCAATTCTACATCTCTCCCACTTAACTCAACTCTTCCCTCTGCCTTCCGCTCAATCTCATCTCTCTCTCTCTTGCCTCTCTCTCAATATATAACCCAAACCACAACACATACTAATAATATATTATATATCATATACTATATATATATAATCACTCTCCTCTCTCTCCTTTTCTCTCTCCCTCTCCCCCTTCTCTCTCTACTATCCTTCTCCATATTCTTTCTCTCTCATCCTAATCTCTCCCTGTGCTTTCTCTTCTTCTAATATCTCCCCTTTCTTTCTCTCTCTCTATTCTCCCTTTCTTTCTCCTCTCTCTATCTCTCTTTCTTTTTCTATCTCTCTATCTCTCCTTTCTTTTCTATCTCTCTAATCTCCTGTCTCTCTCTCTCTCTCTCCTCTTCCCTTTCTTAATCTCTCTCTCTCTCTCCCTTTCTTTCTTTCTTTCTTTTTTCTTTCTTTCTTTCTTTCTCCTCTCTCTCTCTTCTCTTCTCCCTTCTTTCTCTCTCCTTTTCCCTTTCTTTCTCTCTCTCTCTCCTCCCTCCCTTTTCTTTCTTTCTTTCTTTTCTTTCTTTCTTTCTTTCTTTCTTTCTCTCTTTCTTTCTTTCTTTCTTTTCTTTCTTTCTTTCTTTCTTTCTTCTTTCTTTCTTTTCTCTCTTTCTCTCTCTCTCTCTCTCTCTCTCTCCCTCTCCTCTCTCTCTCTCTCTCGTCTCTTTCTCTCTCTCTCTCTCTCTCTCATCAGCACTTATCAAAAACTCGCTCATTCACCCAAACATACCCAAGGCTTCTGCCCCAGTACTAACTCACTCACCCGCACACACACACATTACTGACTCACCCACCTCTCTACTCACAACCCAGTACTCTCTCGCTCACACCTACCCAGCCCACCTATCTACGCACACATTACCTGCTCAGCCCACCCATCTACTCACACCCCACTACCCATTCACTCACCTGCACACACGTATTAATGACTCACCCACCTATGTTACCCCCCCACCCCACCCCCCCCACCCCGGATCTTCACGCCGGCCGGGTCAATATTTACTTCACACAGCAGCCTCGCCATTAGAATGCCTGTTCGGTAAAGGTCGATCTATAAACCGTGACTGACGGGGAGAATGGAACGCCGAGGAATAAACACGGCAACTGAGAGAGGGGAAGGGGATAAACACGGGAGGTGGCAACTGGGGGAGAGGGGAAGGGGATAAACACGGGAGGTGGCAACTGGGAGAGGAAGGATAAACACGGGCAGGGAGAACTGGGGAGAGGAAGGGGTAGGCAACCGGGGAGAGGGAGGGAATAAAGACGGGAGGTGGCAACCGGGGAGGGAAAGGTGGCGATACAAAGAGTGAAAAGGTGAACTCAAACAGATGTTGCAGTAAGAAGCTACAGAAAAAAAAACGCCAAATGGGTCGGCCTTTTGACTTAAACAAAGCGAGTAATGCATGACGGAATTAAAATCATTAATAAAAGTAATAACAACAACAACAACCATAATAATAATAATGTCAATAACAAAAATAATAATAATAATAATAATTAATAATAACAACAAAAACAACAAAACAACAAAAAACAAAACAATAATAATAATGACAATAACAAAACAACAAACAAAAACAATAATAATAGCAACAATAATAGTAATAATAATAATAACAACAATAATACTTATAATAAAAACAACAATAATAACAATATCAAATCTGTCAATAAACATAACCAAAGCAGCATCAAGGTGTGACAGGAAGAGGGGTGCCAGGCGGGGAGGGGCGGGGGAGGGGCGGGGCGGGCGGCGGCGCCGGGGTCAGGGGACGTATGCAAACGGGCAGGTAAAATCAAATGCACGGAAAGAAGGGCAGAGGGAGGGCGGCTACGAAGAAGGTTGGGGGCAGGAACGAAGGACAGAGTAAAGGAAGAGAGAAGAGAGAAAGGTTGAAAGATCGGGTCAAGAGTTACGAAACAAGAAGGAAAGGAAGAGGAGAGAAGTGGGAGGAGTGGAAGGAAGAAGAAGAAGAAGAAGAAGAAGAAGAAGAAGAAGAAGAAAAGAAGAAGAAGAAGAAGAAGAAGAAGAGGAGGAGGAGGAGAAGAGAAAGATGAAGGCCAGAATGGAAGGGTAGGAAGTGCGGCAAGAAGGGAAGGGTCAAGGTCATCCCTCGGCTACTGCGCCACAGGGGCTGCCGCTCCCCTCGCCCCTTTCGCCCTCCCCGCCCGTCCGCCCGCTCCATCCCGCCCCCGCACCGCGCCGGCCTGAGGACGCCCTCAGCCTCGCATGTCCGTCGGCAAAAGCGGCAGCCGAAGCAGCCGACGCCAAGGACGCAGGACAGGCGGCACCGCACGCCACTGCAGGCCATAACAGCTTATTCGCATGACAATCCCGGCCAGCCAAGCAGGACGCTTCCCGTGGGGCCGACCCCCCCCCTCCCCGGCGATCAGAGCGGGCGCCGATGCGTGTCCCCGGCACTC
>NW_020868890.1:87500-100000 GCF_003789085.1 Penaeus vannamei
TTAGTGTGGATCTTAACTTTTTTTTTCTTTATCTATTTCTTTCCTCTCCAACCTTCTCGTCATCCATTCTCTTTCTTTCTCTCACCTCTTAATTTGTTTTTGGCCACTTCCTCTTCCTCTAAAATTATATATCTTACTTACCACAGTGCCAGTGCTCCCTCCCTGCAAAACTCATATAGGTCTACTAAGCTCTGCCAATAACTTCATACTACACCTCACACTCTCTCCTGCGTTCGCGCGATAAGTCCTACTCCGCCTTCACGCCTCAGTCGAAATCGCAAACTCTCATTCTTGTCATTAGTGGTTCCATGCATGGATGAAAGCCCGAGACGAGCAAGTACATCGCCGGAGAGAGGAGAGAGAGCAGGGAGAGAGAGAGTCAGAGAGAGATGATGAAGAGAGAGAGTCCTTAAACTCGTCGAGACTCCGCCGCGTCCTCCGCTCCACGCGTCTCTCTGGTCGGCGCCTCTATCACTCTCTCCGCCCGTGCACGCCAACGTGTCTCATAGGTCTACACGCATCCTTCTCGTACAGTCATCTCAAGGATGTTTTAGAGATAATAAGCATCCACACGGCACCTAAGAATCCACTCCGTCAGATAAGCCCTGCTCTCCACACCACGTATCACCTAAGAATCGTAACATGGCGCACGCCGCGCTATTCGATCGAATCGTTCTCTGATCTGCTCGGGACAAACACCTCCGCAGCATCTCTGGCCATCCTGGACTAGCACAACGGACGAGGAGAGAGAGCAGAGAGAGCGAGAGAAAGAGAAGAGAGAGAGAGAGAGAGAGGAGAGACGAGAGAGAGAGAGAAGACGAGAAGAGAGAGAGAGTAGAGAGTGCACGTCACTTTCGCGCTTTGGCTCTCGCTTCTTATAATTTTGCCCCGTTTGTATTATATTCCCTGGTCAGCCAACCTTCATGACACCCTGTGCGCTGTTCTGACTCTCCTCGTTCTTTTCTCTTCTTCTTCTTCTTCTCTTCTTCTTCTTCTTTCTTTCTTTCTTTCTTCTTCTTCTGTCTTCTTTCTTCTTCTTCTTCTTCTTTCTTCTTCTTTCAACAGCTTCCTTTCATCTTTTTTCTCTTGCTCTATCTTCTAGTTTCTTACGGCTTTTCCATAAACCTTTCCCTCCTTCCTTCTCTCTCGTCCTCTTCTTCTCTTTCAATCTCATTTTCTTATCCCCCCCCCCCCACCTCTCTTCTCTCTCTCTCTCTCTCTTCTCTTCTCTTCTCTCTCTCTCGTCTCTCTCTCTCTCTCTCTCTCTCTCTCTCATCTCTCTCTTCTCTCTCTCGTCTCTCTCGTCTCCTTCATCAAAACTACCACACGACCCCTCATTCATGTGCCACCAACATCGGTATAAGGATAGAACGAAGGATCCGAACAAGCCAAAAGACATCGCCACATTATGCAAACCAAAAAATGTCGATGCAAGCATCATCGAACACAAACTACCATCGACCCTCTCTCTCAGGTTCTGGCAATGACAAAGGCACCGCAGGAGGATAAAAGGAACACGCATGCAAGCACATACGCAAAATAAAAAATATACAAACAAATACTCAAGAAGAAACCACAAACAGAAGTAATAAAAAAACGTCTAAACACGCCTCCCGATCGACCGCCCTTATAATCAACAGGTGCATCACGCGCCGCATCATCCGTGGCCGTAGTTCATCAGCCCCTACAAACAGACTAATATCTCAACGTTTCAATGCGTAAATGCCAACGCACATATAATCCAATCGCATCGGAGCCTAACAGACCTCAAAATCAATCGGTCAGGAGCCATCGTCCTAACGTACATGTCACAAGTAAAAAAAAACGACTCTCTCTAAATAATCAACAATATCTTTGCTAAAACTCAAAAAATATAAAAACATATCAAACGATAGAAAAAAAAAACACCAATTCAAAATATAGATACAATAACAAAGACACTCTACGTTTCTCAAAGTATAGTATATAAACAAATCCCTAAGCAATTGTAAGAATATGACTTGATACACACATTCAATAGAGAAAAAAATATTAATTAATGCAAACCCCTACCTCCTATCTACACGCGCAACTGAAACAATTAATAAAATCAATATTAACATTGTCTCCATCAAACCCGCAACATTACCAACCTACAGACGCGAAACCACGCAACAAAATCTCAATTTTGTACTCATCCGCCTTTAACGGAATATCCTTCAGCGCTAATACAGGACAGTCCCTAGTAGGTATCCATTCCCCGCATCTGACATCTATACCAAGCACCAAACAACACATAGGCCGACCGTCTTACCCGGTAATTAAAAACCAAGAATAGTACACAATTGTGCATCAGCCGTCTATCCGATGCGTCAAAAACCTCTAACCCACTAACCTGATACATGTCCATCTCATGGCGCGTCTCGTATGACAAACACTCCGTAAACGCGCAGACTATCGATAGTGGTCAACCCGCATTCGTCCACTTCAAAATGAAACATAACAGGATCAAATAAAACAATTATATAGCCGTAAATAAAACACCCCAATACATCCATAGATATAATAATACAAACCATAATGTAAATAAACACATAGACTCGAGATCCAAAAAAAAATATTAAAAAAAATCAAAATTCCACATGATCATTTCGATAACCTCATTATTCTGGCCGAGGAGGCATGAGGAGATGACTGTCGTATTCTCTTATCGGAAAACGCTGCCCAATCCGCAAGATAATCTGCATCTTTTACTCGTGGCTGTTTTGGTTTATCCGTTTCATTTCCTTTCTTAGGACGTCGATTCTCTCGTGTCCCAAGCTCGCTCGTTTTCTACCAAACTTCTCTTTATCGACTGGAAAATGATTCGCATTCACAGGGGCCTCCTGCTCCTTTCTCCTTCCGTGCGTAACGTCGCCTTCCTCACTCACTTCCTCCTCGCAGGCTTGCTTCCCCCTTCTCCCCCCTCAGGGTCTAGTCCCCTAACTCCCCCACCCTTATTTAAAGGACCCCACCCCTGCCAACTGACCCTTAAATCTTTACCCTTGAGTGGCGCCGTGCGGGACCCAAGCGCAGGCCCGCCCTCCCGTGCCCCCCCCCCCCCTTCCAGTAGGACTCGATGGCGTGTAAGAGAGTCACGCAACAAGGCCTTTGTTTTGCTCCGCAGAGGTACTGGGGGGGGGGCGCTGAGGCGCGGGTGTTCGGGCAAGGGAGGGCGTCAGGGAGGTGAAGGAATAGGTGGGTGGGCGGGGAGGGAGGGCGTGAGGGCGGTGAAGGAATAGGTGGGTGGGCGGGGAGGGGAGGACGAGGGATAAGGGGAAAGAGGAAGTTCGCGGGCGGCGCAGGGAGAGGGGTCGTGAATATGCATCAGCATGGAGCTTGCGAGAGCCAATCTTCGACAAATTACACAGGCTGGCGACCGTGATGAATGACATGTCAGCTGATATTGTTTGTGTGCATGTCAGTACAGCAATGGACGGCAGGCTGTTACCAACTGCTCTAATGCAACACAGGCTATCTCTATCCCCGTCATGGCACACGTATATTTACAAAATCAAACGCATGAACATATGAATGTGAGCAAAACGCTTTCGCGAGACAAACTCCGAATCCTCCACAACCGCAACCTCCAGATTTATAATCGAAGATATCTGTCATCGTCCACAAGGGACCCACGGGCCCGAGGCCCCCAGGGACAGAGGCCCCTTGGTAACCCGCCACGCCCCGCGCCCGTCGAGAGCCTGCTGAGCAAAGATCCACAATGAATTAATGTCGTTCTTTACTGAGCGAGGAAAACCTGGGCGCGACGCAAGAAGACTTCCGCGCTTGCAATCCTGCTTTTTCACTCCGGCTGCAAGAAGCTGAAGAGCTGCGGGACGACTCGGCGAGGAGACAGAGCTGGGAGCCGCAGGAGCCGCAAGAAAGGATCATTCGGAGAAAACCCTGGAGCTCACCCCCCCCACACACACACCCCCACCCCATCCCAAGGGAGGCGGGAGCGGAGGGTCGCTTGCATTAAATCTGCGAGACGCAACAGAGGCGATAGTAATCAAGCTGAGCCAAGTAAATATCACACACAAAGATAAAGAGGTCGAGTCTGAACACTGATTTGTGAACGTGGCTGAGAACATGCAGCAAGACGTGCTTACAGTCATGCAGACAGGCACACACACATACACACAAGGGCGACACGGAGCCCAGAAACAGGCGGCGCGCGTGACGAGTACAAGCAGAGCCTCTGAAGGAACCTGCGCCGGCCTGCATAAACAACGGGGATCAGGTGCCCCCGGACTGTCGCCGCCGCCCATCCCGCCGCAAGAGCCAGGATTAAAATCACGGCTCGAAGCCGGGTTGCTGCGCTCGAAAAATGGTGCGGCGGCGGCGCGGTTTGTGCGGCGCGCTGACGGCAGGCTGACGCTGGACAGCTGTCGGAGGAGACATCACGGAAGGGACTCCACGACGCCTGTGGAGGAACCCGTGACACGTGGGCGTGATGGCTGGTCCTTGCAACTACCACTGATGGCCAGACAAGGATAATCAACACGAATCAAATTTTTCCTAAGAGTTGTTTACAAACAGGGCAGTCGCATAATGGCTGCCTTGGCGGCTCCCTTCCTCGGGAGGGAAGGCCGAGAGGCGCCGAGCGAGGCCAGGGCAGCAGCAGCAGTGGCACACCAGGGTAATTAGCCGCGTGGGGGCCACACGCCGCCACCGCTGGCAATGTAACGGGCGGTTGGGTGGGCGCGGGCGCGGGGAATGCGAGTGGCTTAGGCGAGGCGATGGGCGTGGCGGCAGGGGCGGAGTGTGGGCTGCAGGGAGACCAGGGAGGGAGGAGTGCAGGCATGAGGAAGGCAGCGCAGGGGGCAAGGGTGGGGAAGGAGACAGACGGGGAAGGATGAAGGTAAGAAGGGAAGAAACCAGGAAGGGAAGGAGGTTTGAAGGAGGGAGGGAGGGAGTTGGGAGGAGGGGCCCAGAGCGATCATGCAGGGCGCGGGCCGGCTCGCATGGCCCTGCCTCGTAATCGAGTGTAATGGAGCAGCGGGTCGCGTGACGCAACAGCGATCGGCTCTGTGATTCACGGCAGGGAGTTCCGCGAAGATAAGGCGTCGCCGCGAGCGAGGGGCCCCGCGTGGCCGAGCTGCCTCGCCGGGAGACGTCCTTCGCCTCGGAGGAAGGCCTTGGGCTCGCTCCTCGGGCCGAAACGACGACGCGGAGGCCTTCGTCGCCCTCGGGAAATAGGCCGTGGTGCGTCGGCCTCGAATGCCATGCGAGGGCACTGCTTACTTATCTGCCTTCGTTATCAACTTTGCCAAAAGAAGAAAAAAGAACGTCAATACTACATAAAAATATCCATGGCGTAGATAAAGCGATGATAATAACTCCACCAATAAATAGATAAACAAATACCCCCCCCCCCCCCCCCCCGAAAGCCTCCGCGACAGGCAGCAGCCAGCCTGCCTTCCTTCGCCCGCATCCCGGCCCGAGCGCCCCCGGAGGCCGCAGGACACTCGCCGCACAAAGGGCGGAAGCGGAAATCCCTCGGTTCCTTTTCGACGGAGATTCCCAGATAAAGGAACTGGACAATGACAACAATCAAGTCTTCTCGACGACAGGCATGCAAACGAAAAGGGCCACTTGATCCAGAGACCTTGCGATGGGAAGCCCCCCCTCCCCCTCCTCTTCCCCCTCCGACGAGGGCGCTCGTCGCTTCCCCTCCTTGGAGACGGCCGGGGAGGGGGGGGGCATCGCCGAAGGACTCTGGGCTGCATACGCGAGCACTGTGCACCCATGTACGTCTATTTATGCATAAAATATTCATAATCACACACATTATTATATACATACATATGCATAAATATGTCCATCTATGTATATTCATACCAATTATATATCTAAATCTCTACCATATAAACTGCCTACATCAGTAAAGAGAGAGAGAGAGAGGGAGAGAGAGAGAGAGAGAGAGTGAGAGAGAGAGAGAGAAGAGAGAGAGAAGAGAGAGAGAGAGAGAGAGAGAGAAGATGAAGAGAGAGAGAGAGAGAGAGAGAGGAGAGAGAGAGAGAAGAGCAGGAAGAGAGAAGAGGAAAAAGAGAAGAGAGGAGGGCACGAGAGGAAGGAGGAGAGAGGAGAGAACCGGAGAGAGAGAGGAGAAAGGATTTGATGAGAGACTGAGATGGAGGAGAGTAGAGAATGGGTAGGATTAGAATAGAGAGAGAGATAGATGGAGAGAGATAGATTGATGAGTATGTATTTCCATTGTATGCCCTATTAGGGTTGATCTGGTGGTGTGTGTGAGGTTGCGATGTACGTATGTGGTAGTATGGAGCATATGTCGATGGAGTAGTGTATAGGGGGCTATACATGAAGAAATACATATGGAAATGAGAGAAACTGAATCTACAGAGAAGGTGAGTGAATGAGAAAATAGAGCAAGATAGAATAAGAGAAATGGAAAGAGAGAGAGACGGATGAATAAGAGGGCGGAGAGACAAAGTGAATCTAGATTAGTGCGTATGAAAGATTTCATCGAAGACACCAACAAGTGATCGATCAATAGAGGAGGAATATGAGATAAGATGAGACACGGTATATGGGGAATAGAGATGAGTTGTAGACTGGTGAGGGATAAAGAAAGAGAGAAGAGGGAAAGAAAGAGAGAGAGAGGGAAAGAAATGATGGGGTTTGGTTGAGAGATAAGAGAAAGAAAGAGAGAGAGAGAGAGGCAGGAACGAAAGAGAGAGAGAGGGAACGGAAAGAGAGAGATGAGGAACGAAAGGAAAGAGAGGGGGGGAAGAGAGAGGGGACGAGAGGGAGAGAGAGACGATTGGAAAGAGAGGGGAAGAGAAGAGAGGCTGGGAGAGGACGAGGAGAGAAGAGAGAGAAGAGGGAGAGAGATGGGAGGAGAGAGAGAGAGAGGGGGAGAGAGGAGAGAGAGAGAGAGAGAGAGAGAGAGAGAGAGAGAGAGAGAGAGAGATGAAGATGAGGAGAGAGAGAAGAGAGAGAAGAGAGAGAGAGAGAGATGAGAGAGAGAGAAGGACAGTGAGAGAGAGAAGAGAGAAGAGAGAGTGAGGGAGAGAGAGAGGAGGATGAGAGGAGAGAGAGAGAGAGAGAGAGAGAGAGAGAGGAAGAGAGAGAGGATGAGAGAGGAAAGAGAAAGAGAGGAGAGAGAGGAGAGAGAGAGAGGAGGGAAAGAGGGAGAGAGAGAGAGTGAGAGAGGAAAGAGAGAGAGAGAGAAAGAGAGGGAGAGAGATGAGAAAGAAGAGGAAGAGAGAAGGAGAGAAAGAGGAGAGAGGGAAGAGAGAGAGAGAGATGAGAGAGTGAGAGAAGAGAGAGAGAGAGAGAGAGAGAGAGAGAGAGAGAGAGAGAGAGAGAGAGAGAGAGAGAGAGAGAGAGAGAGAGAGAGAGATCAGGTCGAAGCAGTTCCAGTCGTTTTCAGCATATTACAGGATCGACACCCCTGACGGAGGCGCGCTTACCTGGGGCTCGCTCGCACACCGCTCTCTCGCACTCACCTGGAAAGGAAGAAGAAAAAAATATTAATTCATTCCCTTTCAAGGGATTAACTCCAATAACTAAAACTACAGGAGATACATTACCCCCTCCTCTCTCTCCTCTCCTCTCTCTCTCTCTCTCTCTCCTCTCTCTCTCTCTCTCTCTCTCTCTCTCTCTCTCTCTCTCTCTCTCTCTCTCTCTCTCTCTCTCTCTCTCTCTCTCTCTCTCTCTCTCTCTCTCTCTCTTTCCGAGGCCGTGGACGTGCCAGTGTACATGTGATCATAAAACGCACATGTATGCATACGTGCGCGTTTATGTGTCTGATTGCCCACGTGTGAGTGTGTGTACATCTGTCATCAATGCGGGCGACAGGATGTTTTGGCGGCGGCGCGACCCCCGGCCGCCGCGACCGCCGCCGCTTCGGAGAACACCGCAGCCGCAGGCGCTCGGGCTCTGCACTGGCTCGCAGCTTGCTCTTGAAGAGAAATGTAAACATACAGTATATCGATTATCTGCCTGTTGCGCTTGAGGGAAGCTGTCCCATCGCCCTAGATAAGTCAGAGTAGTGTTCAGCACAAGCAAACATACACACACACACACACATATACCCATTATCTATGCATCAACAAATGCAAGAATAAGAGTATAAATCCTATAGGAGCCAAACAATTACAATTAAAATAAAACCTCAACAAAAAATCTCAAATCCCTTGCGGCCGTCTCTCCGCTGCAGTGTCAGGGACATGTTGGCCGATAAGACAAAGCCAAAGTCATCCTCGAGGAGGACGTATACGACAGCCTTGGCCTCCTACCCGCCTCCTCCCCCTCCTGTACTCCTATCCCTCTCCTCCCCCTCCTGTACTCTTACCCAATCCCCCTCCTCCCCCTCCTGCACTCCTACCCCTCTCCTCCCCCTCCTGTACTCCTCCCCTCCCCCCTCCTGTCCTGCGACAGCCCGCACAGTCTCCAAGTCAGGAAATTGCGAGACAGAAGTTTCCTCGGCTGCCTTGCGGTCCGGGACGTGACGCCCGCGCCGAGGACGACTCGAAACCGCGGCGACGTCGCGGGTCCCTCTCGGCGGCTGAGTCCCTTCCGAGGGCGTTTCGAAACCCGAAGCAAATGCGCCCCGCCCACGCCCACACCCACGCCCGCGCGCACGGTGAGGGTCACGTATCTTTAGTCTCAACCTCTGCTGCTCCTCTTCTCTCTTTTCAAATCTCCTTTTCTCCCCTCGACTTATCATCATCATTATGATTATTACTTTTCCTATTACTACTATCATCATCATTATCATCATCTTCATTTACCAACATCCTCATCTTTATTACCATCATTACCATTATCATATCTTTTTACTATCACCATTGTCACCCTTGTTATCATTATCATTATCTTCCCTTCTCATTGTTTTTTCTTATCTTTTTCATCTTGTTCTCCCCCCCCCTCGTCCTCGTTCCTGCCCCCCCTCCCTCCCCCAACATCCACCGCGTATGTAAGTGAACGCGAGAGCAAGCACGCCTCGAGGCATTCTGTCCGCAAAAGCGAATGCGTCACCGCGTCTCTTGGAGTGGAGGCATGCACGAGAAATTCCCCTTCGGGTCCAGCACAGCGAATTACTATACTGTCCTTGAAACACCGTAAGAGGTTTACGTTCCCTAATCCTATTCCCCAAGATGCGAGACATTTAAGATAGTCTATAACCTTCTTTTAAGGTTTGAACGTTGCATAACCCTCAATTTACACCACGTCTGTAAGGTCGCCGCCAAGACACAGTTGTCGAGTCAGAGTCGAAAGGCAAAAAAGGACGAAACTAAAAAGAAAAATCACCATCGAGAGAAAGAGATCTACGAAGTTAAATCCCAAAGCGGCCCCTTCTTTCTGCTCCTCCCCCCTTACCCCCACTCACGCCCCCCGCTCGGCCTTGAGTGTCACACCACAAAAACTCGAGGATGACACGGCAGGTGTCAATTGTGCCAGGCGGCGGCGACTCCTGGCCTGACGTCAGGCACGGGCGGGGGAGGCGTGCCGACCCTGGCGCGCCCCAGATAAGGGCTCGCTGGATTCGATAACCCGCTTTTCTTCCCCTTACTCTTCTTCTCTTTTGTTCCCTAAGCCCCGCGTTCCCGCACGCCAGTGTGTGTGCCACTGCCAGTTTAAAAACCTTTTTATTACGACCATCCTTCAAACTTCTTTCTCCCCGAGGCGCTCTCCCAGGCGGCGCCCGTCGCGCGGGAGGCAGATGAGCCAGCGGGCATTTCCCTTTCGCGCTTTGCTTTCTGCTGCCGTGACACAGCTCGCCTTCTGCGCCGAGTCACTTCAAGAGGAAACAAAGTCTTTCGTGAGCCACGTCATTTAACTCCTCCCCATTTACCTATTTTACTTACGGTATTCCACCTAGATTCGTGTAGAAAAGGCATTCAGAGATGGATTAGACCGGTTTCGAAAAAAATCTTCGTCACAAATGCATTCACACCTTTTCTACATGCGCCACCATGCGCACGTTCCCCCTGGGTCTATTTCCTCCTCTTTCTCCCTTCCGATCCACACGCGGCATCCGCACGTCACGGCCCTCCTCGCCCGCCGGCCTCGAGCATGACGCGAGGCGGCCGTGCTCTCCGCTGAGTCCACCCCCGGGGGATTTCGCAAGCGAGCGGTTTCCCAGTGACTGCCACCCCGCCGCCGGAGAGGGAGCAGCCGAGGAGCCACCGTGTTCCCCAGTATCTCATCGATACTCTAATAGCGAGCTTGCACGGTGAAGCCCGGGATGCTCTAAGGACGCACCTCCGAGGCAAGAAAACCTCGTGGCTTTTTCAACCTCGTCAGGTCATGACGCCCTCCCTCGCTTCCTAAGCATCCAGCTTCCTTCTCACTTACCTCTCTTCCTCAGCATCCTTCTCCATTCCTTACCTTTCTCCTTCCCAAACTCCTCGCCCCCCCCCTTCCCTCTCCCGCCCATCCCGAGAGCCCCCTCCCCCCCCCAAGGACGAGGGTGTCCGCATTCCCACTCCCCCCCCTCGTCTTGTCACGCCTCGAGTGCCTCTGGCGGAAACAATTGCTCCTTCGCTGCCGGAGGAGGAGGAGGTTCTCACGCCCTTTCTTTTCCCACTTGTTCTTTTTCCTTTCACCAATATCATCATCGTCTCTATTCATTGTCTATCCCAGCTCTCGCCTTTCTACATCATTTCTTTTAGGAAGAAACGTCACGATTTATATAATATGAAGTAATGGTGACAGTGAGAATGGTGATGACTGATGACGACGATGACGACGACGATGACGCGCAAGCAACAGCGCCGCAACGCCAGCCCACCAGGCACAGGAAAATAACAATTAGCCTGCATGGCCCTGCTGGCCCGTCCGCTCCATGGCCGCACCCCTCCCCCTCCACACACACACACGCACACACACACACACACACACACACACAGCACACACACACACACACCACACACACACACACACACACACACACAACACACACACACACACAACCAATCGCCGGAACGAAGCCGCCCGCGCCGCTCCACAAATAGGAATGACAACGTCTGCCCCCCCCTCCCCGCCCCAGTGCCACCCGAACGGCTCCCGCTGGCACCCGCGCGTGGCACTCGGCGGAGCCCATCGCTCACCCCGGGTCGCGCTGCCCGGCCGACTTCGCGGGCCCGAAAGCGAATGCAAGTGTGCACACATATGAGCGTGATTGTGTGTGTGTGTGTGTGTGTGTGTGTGTGTGTGTGTGTGTGTGTGTGTGTGTGTGTGTGTGTGTGTGTGTGTGTGTGTGTGTGTGTGTGTGTGTGTGTGTCCATTTTACTTTTTTTTTAGTCCATGAAGCCTTCCCTTTCTTCCCGACCCTTTCCTTCCGCCTTCCGCACGTCCTTCCAAGTAGGCCAAAGGACTGACCTAATCTGACCCCGGCCACAATTCTCGAGAACCCCACCCCCACCCCTCCCCGGCCGCCGCACGCACAATCGACACCATCTCCCTCCGAACCAGCGAGCGAAGCACAGGGACGAACCCCGGAATGAAACTCGCCGTCGCCATTCCCGTTCCTGGGAATGCGAATCACACGAACAGGTAAGGGAGTGAAGGCTCGTAAAGCCACAACTCAAACCAAAGACTGAACTTTCTCGTGACTTCTGACCCCCATAAAAGTCAGGAAGAAAAAAAAAAAGAAAAGAAAAAAAAAAAAAAAAAAAAAAAAAGAGAGAAAAAAACGGGTTACCTAATGGAAGCGACTAGTTGCATGATTTTTTTTTATGTTATAAGGTAGATATATAGTCCGATAAACCTATTTAAGTCATAAAGAAAAATAAACGATAAAATATCTATTTCTCCATCTACATCTGTATCTACACACGAACACGCACATACACATACATACACGCACACGCGAGCGCGCGCGATACATACATACACATACACACACGCGCACATACCCCCTCTTACTCTCTCTCTCTCTCTCTCCTTTGGATTCATCAATGACGTTCTCCAATTATCCATCATACGAAAAGTGAAATCCATATTCCTTGCGAGTAACGCCTTTCCCGCAAATCCATGCCGCTATCAGTAAAAATAAACAAATCCATAAATTTCACGCCCGCGCCCGGCCTGCTTCGCCAATCGCTCCATCGCCTTAAGACTCCCTCCGCCTCGGAAGTGAGCAGCAGCTGGGCGAGGAGGCCAATTAGCCGCTGATACTTGCGCAGCTGTCCCTTGAATGGCGTCGGGGGCACCGCCGCCCCCCGAGCCTTCTCGATCAGCCCTTCTCGATCAGACGCCTTTTCGCTCCAGCCTTCGCTTGTAAAACAACACCGCACCGAAGCCGAGGCCTAACCGCGCCACCTCATACACGCACGCACGAACGCACACGTACCACACACACACACGTGCGCGTGCACATGCAAATGTTTTTACGACTGTGTGAGTGTGTGTGTGTGTGTGTGTGTGTGTGTGTGTGTGTGTGTGTGTGTGTGTGTGTGTGTTGTGTGTGTGTGTGTGGTGTGTGTGTGTGTGTGTGTGTGTGTGTGTGG
>NW_020868890.1:113706-116206 GCF_003789085.1 Penaeus vannamei
TTTATCTATATGCAATAAACTTTCTGCTAACTTCTTACATTAGCAAAACTATCATTTAGCCTGACATTAAAGGTTTTCTAAAGTGCTGAGCTATAATTAACACATCTAAGACAAATATTCAGTATATGCAACTTTTTCCACTACTATAGTTAAAAATTGACAAAGTGCAACTTTTCTTTGTCATATTTTGAAGGAGAAAAAATGCTAATAAAAAACAAAAAATAAGAACCCATGATAAAATAGAAAGATATATCACCAAATTCCTTATTGTTTTTTATTAAATGTTAAAATGTATATGGATGAATTTGCAAGACCAATTATTGTATATGTTTAGCACATACACATGAAAAGTGATAGAGCTTTTCTTGTCTGATATCTTATCTTTTCTTCTGTGACTTTGCTTTCTCTATCTGTTTTTTCTTTCATTTTACCTTCTATTTTTCTAATACAGTGATTCATTAAGCAGCATTGATGATCATCTGTGAGAGGAGAGAAGAGAAGTACCTGCAGGCTGTAGCACTGCTTCCTGCAGATATGTGACCTTAAAACAACACAAATGTCTTCGTGGTTCCTAACACTCGTAGATTTTTTAATCTCTGAGTTGTTCCTTAGTCTACTGACTTGATATAACTATTCATGGCCTAAATCAGGAGAATATCTTATGCAAATTTCAAAGACATATAGCACTAAATTATTTACATCTTGCCAACTTCCTATTGGTGGTAACAAAATATGCAAAAATATAGAAAATCCATCTTCTAATTACTGAAAATATGATGAAATTAAATTTGGACTTTTCTGCTGGCTATTGTTCCCTGTCTGAAATGGGACTCTCCAGGAGGAGGAGGGATCCATCCCTACTATGCTATATTTCTAATAAAAATGAGCACCAGAACAGAACTACATCTATAGCATAATTAAAATTCATCACCTACACATATTCAGAATGGAATGGTAGAAGAAAAGCTAATATCAAACTACTGAATTAACAGTATAACCAGACAGATACTAGAGAGAAACAGTCTTTATTCATGAGACTGAATTAGTCTCAAGCTCCAGAAGGAATAGGTATCTACACTCCATTGTATGATCTTTTAAGATTATAACCATATGTTTCCTTTTAATGAGCATGCTACAAAAAATACTAAGATCTACTAGTCAATATCACTATAATCAATGTCAATGTAAAACACAAAATTACAGAACTCTTAAAAAAAAGTCCTGAAACGGATATTCACCAGCATATATTATTTACATGAGTGAGACGTGTTTTAAATAAAGGGTTCTAAAAAAGGGTGGAACACATAATAACAAGATAATAGAAAATGAATACTTCTATATCAGTACAAAATGGCATCAGTATACTTATTATTAAAAAATGTTACATTTTATAGTTTTCCAAGTCTACTTGAACTCTACAGTGCAAACAAACAACTAACAATTAATTTGCTTCTTCATGCTATAACTGTTGCTATGAGAAAGCACATCTTTGGTCTCAAGCATTCAGAAAATTAATCAAACCCTTGTATTCCTGACAGAACTAATGGTATTAACCTCTTGGGCATACAAAAATGAATTGAAGGAGTAATTATAAAAAAATGGTCTTATTATAAAGTACATTTAATATAAAAGGAAAAAATACTTCCACAATTACCATTCAAAAGAAAATCTGGCAAGCACTATACATTCAGCTAACATCCACAGTCACAAAAACTAAATTATCAAGGCTCATCCTAAAAATTACATATCAGGATATTCAAATCACTTAATTTTGATGGACTGAAAATATCACCATCCATTTACAATATTCCAGGAAGCTGGAAAACTGTAGTAGTAAATGTATCAACATTTTGCTCTCAACCTCATATTCCACAGATTACAGAGACATTAACACAATGTATTCACTACAAATAACCTTGTCAAGAGAGACAGTGTTACATAATTACCAATATGAACTATGTTGAGATAAGGATATAAAATGCATTGTGAAAAAGCTACCACATAAGGCAATACTCACCACTAAGTCAGTGAAACATTTTCTGAAAAGTATAGCAGACACATTGTCATCAGGAGCATACTTATTTTAGCAAACAAATTCACCTTTTCTGCTTGAAACTACGAATCAGAGCTAAGATCACAAGGGTCTTTCACATCTGCACTGGTCACCATACTCTTGCCTAGTTTGCTGTTTTTATCTAATTGAGTCTGTATTTTTCCACTGCATTCTGCAATTTTGTGACAGAGCCTTAAAATCACCTTGTAGTAGTAACTGTGCAATTTACAAGGAGCCATCTCCTAATATGGAATACTGAAAATTAACATTCACAGAAGCAGAGTTACTGATTATGTATGCAAAAACACACCTTAATCTTAATCTTGGAATCTGGTGAATGATGTTCTATTACCAAGGCTATTAATGAGAACAGTAAATAGCACTACTGCTGCAACATTACAGTTCAAGTTTACAATCTCCATGCCAATGCTCTGTACATGCCAGCAT
>NW_020868890.1:141206-148706 GCF_003789085.1 Penaeus vannamei
TAATGCTCTCCCATAAACTGTACTTTTTCAGCAAAGATGAGAACGGTTCAGCTGCACAACACAAGTAATATTATTACAAACAAAAATGAATCATACTCACTGCACCAATAATTAATATCACAGCTAGTAAGATGAAGAGGGACAGAGCAACCGACAGCCCTGGGTGGGGAGGTTCAGGAGGCACTGTAGTGGTGCTGGGCTGAGTGGTGGTCGTGATGGGGGTTGGGGGAATCCCTGTGGTCGACTTCAACGGCGTAGATGTCACATCAGGGGACGACGAAGGAGTGACTGATGCCGTTAATGCTGATGTTGTTTTGGTGGCAGGTGTGGTCGGACTTGGTTTTGTTGGAGTGGATGTGGTTTGGGGGGCTGGAGAGGTTGTTGATGGTGACGAAGTTGGCCGAGCTGTTGACATATTTGTGGTTGCAGATGTTGTTGAATCTGTTACATTTGGTGATGAAGGTGCAATGGATGCTGTTGAAGTGCCATCACTGGTAGGTGTTGCACTGACAACTGGAGAGGAAGTGGCTGGAATCTGGGATGTGCTTCCAGCTGCAGAAGTGTCTGTGATGTTTGTAAAAAAGGTGGTGGAGGGCTCATCCTGAGTGACTTCTGTGACATATGGAGACTGGACCTTTGATGAGGAGGATGGGTCCAAAGTCCCATTTTTTGAATCTGTGAAGGAGCTGACAGCCAAAATTACCACTAAGCTGAAGATCAAAGCCATCCCCGGATCATCCAACCTTTCCTGGAAAAGATCAAAGAATTAATCTGGACAAACTGCAAGAGAGAGAGAGAGAGGTGGAGGGGAAGAGAGAGAGAGAGAGAGGGGAAGAGAGAGGAGAGAGAGGTGGAGGGAGAGAGAGGAGAGAGGGGAAGAGAGAGAGAGAGAGGTGGAGGGAAGAAGAGAGAGAGAGAGGTGGAGAAGAGAGAGAGAAAGAGAGAGAGAGAGAGAGAGAGAAGAGAGAGAGAGAGAGAGAGAGAGAGAGAGAGAGAGAGAGAGAGAGAGAGAGAGAGAGAGAGAGAGAGAAGAGAGAGAGAGAGAGAGAGAGAGAGAGAGAGAGAGAGAGAGAGAGAGGTGGAGAGAGAGAGAGAGAGAAGAGAGAGAGAGAGAGAGAGAGAGAGAGAGAAGAGAGAGAGAAGAGAGAGAGAGAGAGAGAGAGAGAGAGAGAGAGAGAGAGAAGAGAGAGAGAGAGAGAGAGAGAAGAGAAGAGAGGTGGAGAGAAGAGAGAGAGAGGTGGAGAGAGAGAGAGAGAGAGAGAGTGGAGAGAGAGAGGAGAGAGAGAGAGAGAGAGAGAGAGAGAGAGAGAAGAGAGAGAGAGAGAGAGAGAGAGAGAGAGAGAGAGAGAGAAGAGAAGAGGAGAGAGAGAGAGAGAGAGAGAGAGAGAGAAAAGAAAGTGGGAGTGGGAGAGGAGAAGAGGGGAGAGAAGGAGAGGGGAGAGAGGGAAAGGAGAGAGAGAGTGAGGAAGAGAGAGGGGGAGAGAGAGGAAGAGAGAGAGATTATCAACAAACATTAATTTGCAAGTTAGGAAGATTATTCTATGAAAATTCAAAAATGGAGCTCCTATAATGTTATATACATTTTGAAGCAGAGGTGGAAAGGGGGAGAGAGAGTGAAAAGAGAGAGAGAGAGAGAGAAGAGAAGAGAGGAGAGAGAGAGAGAGAGAGAGAGAGAGAGAGAGAGAGAGAGAGAGAGAGAGAGAGAGAGAGAGAGAGAGAGAGAGAGAGAGAGAGAGAGAGAGAGAGAGAGAGAGAGAATGAATCATGAAAGAACATTAATTTGCAAGTTAGGTAGAAAATTCTAGGAAAATTCAAAAATGGAACTCCTATAACGTTATATACTTTTTGAAGCAAAACATTCCTTCCTTATCATGGATTTTTCAGTCAAAGAATCAATATCAGAAACTGGCTAATGCAATGAGGATATGTATCTAATACATTCCCTATTCTTTCAGCCTTATGTACCTCTGTTCTTAGCCTTTTATCTTTAGAGAAACAATTTAGGTTACAGAAAGAGACTAGCCACACATCCATATGATTTTTTTTTGTCTAAATTCCAAGGATTAACTTTAGACAGACAGACAGACACACACCACACACACACACACACACACACACACACACACACACAACACACACACACACACACAACACACACACACACACACACACACACACACACACACACACAACACACACACACACACACACACACACACACACACACTTTTGATTATAAATATTTTCTAAAATCAGTCTTTATTCCAAGAAGCAAAGGAGATGACTTAACATATTCATTACTTACTTACAGTTTAGAGAATCTGCATTACTCACACCTCTGTTACATTGGACTTTTTTCAGGTGATTTATAAACATTCAAGAACCTGTGAAATAAAAAATGAGAATCAAAATATTGCATGACAAAAAAGACAAAAGAAAATAATTGTGTAGAAAATAAATGAGTGAATAGAAACAAATATACATATACATATGCATATACATATACATTTACACATACACACACACATATAAATATATATATGGTAGAAAAATCCACAATGCACAAACTAAATTTATTGAAGAAAGTGAGACAACAGTTTCGGAATCGTCCTCGATTCCATCTTCAGGTCTGAGGAGGAAAGGGAGAGGAAGCAGTATAAGAGGGAAGGGAGGAGAAGCACTCGGGAAACACGGGGCAGGTGAAGACAGGAGCACGGAAGCGAGGGGAAGTCGGGTCAGTTCTCAGCTTCCGTTCTCCTGTCCTCACCTGCCCCGTGTTTCCCGAGTGCTTCTCCTCCTTTCCCTCTTATACCGCTTCCTCTCCCTTGCCTCCTCAGACCCGAAGATAGAATTGAGGACGATTCCGAAACTGTTGTCTCACTTTCTTCAACAAATTTAGTTTGTGCATTGTGGGTTTTTCTACCATAGTATCAACAGAGAAGAGTGTTTTTCCATTCATATATATATATATATATATATATATATATATATATATATGTATATATCTATATCTATATCTACATATAAATTTATATATACATATAATATATATACATATATGTAAGCACTCACACACACACTCACACATAGATATACTTATATATATATGTATATGTATAAATATATGTACATATGTGTGTATATATATATATATATATATATATATATATATATATATATATATATATAATATATATATAATATATATTATATATATATATATATATAATATATATATATATATATATATATATATATATATATAATATATGTATATATATATATATATATATATATATATATATATATATATATATATATATATATATATATTAATATATTATATATATATATTATATATATATATATATATATATATATATATAATATATATATATAATATATTATATATCTATTGCAATAAAGATTGAATGTTATAATGAAATTATTCTAATTAGGCCTACTCACAAAATAAAGCACACATTAAGGAAAAAACATTTGAATTTAATCATGTACATAAACCAAGCATCGATTTCTCTTAAATAACACCTTGCTAATGGCTGTGCATTTTCTTATAACCCTAAGAAAGCTTAAGTCAATATGAGAGTAAGTAAAAGGCAATATTACACATCCAAATAACCTTGGGAACATCAGGCAAACTTATGGGCTGAAAATAATGACAATGCATTATTCAGCATCCCTGCCAAAGTTCTCTTGCTGTAAACAGGGTGACCAGCATATCTCGCTATTTGTTCTAAATGCGTGTCTATCACTATTAAAACTAAAGTCTTCTCTTGTGCCAATTTCACTGACTCATTTTATTCAGGGCAAGAGATAAAATAACAACACCAGGCAATCTTTCACACGTAACACCCAGAGAGTCAAGAAAAAAAAGAAAGAAAAAAAGACATGACTTTTTTCCTCTAAGCTATTTACATAAGCTGATGAATCACAAATACTTTTCTTTACAATCCCAAAATTATGTTTTAGTTTTTATATAATGTATGTGGTTCTGACAAAGATACTCATTTTTCTTTATAGCTATGACATCCTGAAGAAAATAATGCAAGAAGCATGATATTTCATAGTTATTGTGCATTCAAACTGAATAAATATCTATTCGAGGCCACACCTTTCATCGGCATTACAGAAGGAACAAGAGCATTTTAATACTTTAAACTCTGCACCTTTTTTTTGTATTAGAGATATTCCTTGATACAATTGAAAATGTGCTTGTGAAAAAAACAATAAGACCAAAGTTATGAAATGAGAGTAAATATAGGTCAAAGGTAAATGAAAAATGTTTATAATCCTTTTTACTCATCACTATGAAATCAGGTTAAAAAAATACAAGTTTGAGGAGAGAAGATCATCATGATTGCCATGGTCAGTTCAATTGAAAAAAAAAAAAAAAATAAATAAATAAATACTGTAAACCTGAGAAGATGCAAATACTTTTACCTATATTATGAGCATCAAATCAATGGTCTAACATGATACACCCTCACCAACTTATCTCTACCCATGTTCCAAAAAATATGGAAATCCAAAAATAGTTTAATTTTTCTGAACATATACTAACATCTATTAATGTATAAAAATCATAAACATGGGGAAAAAATAACATTACTCAAATTATGGGTGAAATATTATCATCCTCATACGTATCCAGACTGAAGGCACTGTAGTTCTATACAGCCTTCCTAATTTGACGTAAGCCTTTGTTTTTCTATGTCTTCATTAAACAAATAGTCAGCTTCTCTAAAATGAAAGACTTCAAGGAAAATATATTGTCCCTAAACTTTTAACCTTCATCTCATATTGATATCCTCAACATTAGTCCCAGTACGAAGGCAGGTGCTTCTATGACTTCTTGCCACCTTTGGATTAATGACAGCACATTAATGGTTGTCCTCTCCTTTCATTTTAATAATATCTATTGTCTAGCATTTTTCACAAATATTTTCTATATATATGTGCTACAACGGTAATGTGGCTGTCATGCAAGATGGTGTGAAGAATGGACTATTTCCCTGATTGTCGGGATCAAAAGGAATATCAGGCATTAACACTCATCAGTATGGATAAAAATCATCTAAATCTGTCTTTAGAACACAGCTTCCACTGAACAAAAGACTTGATACTATCTGTGCACCAAATCCTCCCAAAAAGCAAGATATGCATTAAGCCTCTACCCTGAATGCCCAATACCTTACCAAACGCTGGTCTTTCTTTGGAAAATGCCTGAAATAAGTGGCTCGCTGTGCAAAACCTGTGGCACCTGCAATTCCCCTTCACATTACTGTCGAGTGATACCAATACCATCTCCGATCTGTCATTCAACGATTTTCCATTCCCATTCCCATCAATTCCTGTTTCTTTTCTCCATTCCCATTGTAATCCATCATTCCCTTTCTCATTCAATCACTCCCCATTCGGTCTCATTTACGCCTCGGGACCAACCACAATAAAGTCCTGTCATGATCCGTCCCGTCCTTGTTTCCTTGAACACCAAGGAAGAGTCTGACTACCTGAGGGCTGGCACGTAGGCCTAGGCAAGGTCCGTAGGCCTAGGCAATGTCTTTAGGCCTCGTCCGTTCCTCCCTCGGTTTGTTTACGTGAGGAGGATCGTCTGCAGGACGGCCGGGTCTCGCGTCTATGATCCCACGTTCTCCGCCCTCTCCTCCTACGCTTCCTTCAGGCGCTCGGGCTGTAGACCTGGATGCCTGAACCTCAGACAAAAGATCTCGCTTTATTTACTGAGGTTTGACAGTGCTTACTGAGGGATTTTATACAGGTAAAATCAGTGTTGAGAGATAAATAAATGACGAAAAGAGCATAAAGACGTAAAGCTCTTAATTTTCACGCAATAAACATAAGAGCCTCGCCAATCCCTCGCTGCGGTTCCTAGTGAAGAATCTGAATCTATTGCCATCAGATCGGAATCGTATAGTGTTGACTCAGTTGGACCTGTTTGTGCGAACCACTTCCGTTATCTGGCTTATTTCGGGAATATTCCAGCTCCCAACGGCCCTTTAATTACGGGAGAATACGCCTTACGCTGTGTGGAAAGCAGCAGGAACTGTGACAAGCGCGGAAGGGAACCAGAGCCACGAGAAACGACCGAGGAAGGAGTAGTGTGGACGTTGGAGAGAGTTCCTCGGGCGACAACTTATTCTTTCAGAACCAATATTCGCTCTTGCCCCAACTATTGCTCAGGAATACATGGTCGCCCACAAATAAGGAGGGTTCGCCTTCTTAATTACGTTGCAGGTAAGTCCTCCACGACTTTGTACGGCCCTAATTGCATCACGAATCGTTAGGCCTCTCGCCAGCCAAGGCCAGATGTCAGGTCCGTCCAGGAAAAAAAATCCTGCATTACACTGAGATCTCAACGGAACGCAGCCTATTCTAGTAAATCACATCCGTCGCTCATTCCGAGGCTGCAAGAAAGCCATCACCCCTTTCATTTTCGGAGTTTAGAGACGCAGCGCAATCACAGACATCTCGCTCGTAAGAAGGCATTGGGTCCTCGCTTTCTTGTTTTCCTTTCCATCACAAAACATGCTCACAGACAAGGGGATGATTCATGTATTTCATTAGGCCTACAACTTGTCAGACATATAGGAAAAGTAGTTAATTATATACATGATGAATTAGCAAAAAAAATATAGTAGACCACATAAAATGAAACAATGACAACAAAATCTAATGTAATCATAAGGAGGAAAGAATTTAGTCAGTGGATTTGATTCGTATCTCCGAAATTTAGTCAATAGACTGGCTTTATATTTCAGTGGGATATATAGGAAAAACTTGCAGGAAAATATTGTATGCTTCCAAAAACAAGCAAAGTTATTTATAATTTTTTTAGTCAGCATTTTAGAATTTTTTTCCAGAAATCGAATTATTGTGGAGAATGACTAGTGTTTATTTAGATTATTTCAGAGAATGACTTGTATTTATTTAAATTATTGTGGAAAATGACTAGTATTTTCCTGAAGTTGGTAAGAAATGAAATGAAAAACAGGGGAAGGAATAAAGAAATAGAGGATTCTAATGTAAGTGCAGAAAGCTATGCTTATTGTTTTAAATTCATCCCGTGATTATTAACGATGTAATGCCTGTGTAAGCATAAAAGGATTTTTTGTTCGTATTGTAGTGTAAATTGGATTGATATTAACACGTTCAGTGCTTTTGGTAATAATGTAGACTCCCCACGATTGTGAAAGAAAGTTAAGATTTTCCTGTGCCGTCAGCATAAGAAGAGGTGCATGTTGTTAGGTGTGGGTAGAAGTGGGCTGTTCCTTGGCTGTAGTTTGTGCTTCCAGAATGTTAGCACCATATTAGTATTATTGTGTAATATATTGAAATGAAAGATTTCAAAAAGATAAAAGGTTTGCTATCACTAGACTGAAAAAAAAGATGGTTGTGGTCTTTGTACTAAATTTGTGTTGATTGTTTTGATATGAAGCAAGTTATATTATTGTATCTGTGCTC
>NW_020868890.1:155576-158076 GCF_003789085.1 Penaeus vannamei
TCCCCATCCTCCTCTGTATCCTCTCTCCCTTCCTTCCTCTTTCTCGCACGGCGGTTCGTTGTCAGCGGAGTGTCGTCCGGGCAGGCTCACACGAAGAACTTCCGCGGCCCGGAGCCGCCCCCCCCCCCCCCTCTCCCCTCTCCCACTCCCCCTCCCCCCGCGGTCCGAAAATTGCCGTCAAAATTCGTGGGCGGACCAATCCGTATCGCTAAGTAACTCTCGACGGCCGGAGTGCTCAGCAGGGGGAAGGGGGTGGGGGGGATGCTCAGAGGGAGGGAGAGGAGAGAGAGAGAGAGTTGAGAGAGAAGGAAAGAGAGGGATTGGGGCTGTGGAGGAGAGGAAGAAGGATAGGGAGAGGAAGAAAAAAGCATGAGAAGAGGGCGAGGAGAGAGTGAGAGGTGGGGGGAAGTGAAGTAGGAAGTGGATCGAATGAATGATCGCGGTTATGCAAGGAGCGGACCCGGCGGGTCGTCGCGGGCGGCCTTGGCGAGGTTCTGTCGGAGACTCGGTCGAGATCGACGCTGCTCGCCAGACGGAGGCGGAGGCCCGGAGGTCCACTCGCGTGTGCGAGTGTGTGTGTTCATTTATTTGTTTATTCATTCACACATCATTCATTCATTTGTGTATATATATATATTTTATTAAAACAAATTCTGTAAATATATATATTATATTTATACTATATTATTATAACTATTACATCACTATATATAAACAACATTCACACCACACCACACACACACACACACACACACACACGACACACACACACACACACACACAACACAACACATATATATATATATATATTTACACACACACACACACACACACACAACACACACACACACACAGCACACACACACACACAACACACACACACACACAACACACACAAATACAACAACACACACACCACACACACACACAGACTATATAATATATGTATATATATATATATAATATATATATTATATATGTGTGTGTGTGTGTGTGTGTGTGTGTTGTGTGTTGTGTGGTGTGTGTGTGTGTGTGTGTGTGTGTGTGTGTGTGTGTGTGTGTGTGTGTGTTGTGTGTGTGTGTGTGTTGTGTGTGTGTGTGTGTGTGTGTGTGTGTGTGTGTGTGTGTGTGTGTGTGTTGTGTGTGTGTGTGTGTGTGTGTGTGTGTCCAAATACATAGGCCTATATGTCTAGTGTGGGAGTTGCATGTGTGGCTGCAGTGCTGGCTGCGGCAACGCCTCTTGGCGTAGTCTAGAAGCGTCTGACTCACCTGACACAGGTGTGTTAATTATCTTGCGAATTATGTGTGAACCTTTTTGATCGAGATTGCTTTCCTTGCACACGTGTGATAATGATGCACACGATTTATTTTGCAGTTGCGGTGAGGGAATGTTCCATGATGTGGCTTGCAGAGACTCTGAAGTGTGAATGTCTTTTTTCAGCAGAAATCCCAATGAGGAGGGAACCATTTTGATGCTTAACGCCGTCGGTTTGACTCCGGATCCACGCACTCTGGCCTTTGCGCTTTGTCCGGAGACCCTGGCAGGCGCGCGCGGGCCGGTGCCTGGCGCATGACCCTGCGCTCTGCCTCGCTACTCCTGGGCTGCCGCGCCGACCAAAGCCCGTGATGGTGCACTCGAGTCTCTGCCTTGCGCTTAATCCTCAACGTAACACCTTGACATGTACCTGTGCACCTTGGCGCCTTGACAGCCACAGAGCTGCCCTGCCACTGCTCCGTCGCCAGGGGGGGGGATTAAACGTATCATGTTCTGGAGGCGCGTACAAGACGGGAGCCTCGTGCGAATCGTAGTGGTCGTGTTCCACTTGGGTGTCGCTGTCCCCTCCTCTCTCTCTCTCTCTCTCTCTCTCTCTCTCTCTCTCTCTCTCTCTCTCTCTCTCTCTCTCTCTCTCTCTCTCTCTCTCTCCCTCTCTCCCTCTCTCTCTCTCTCTTCCTCTCTCCCTCTCTCCCTCTCTCCCCTCTCCCTACTCCCCTTCCTCTCTCTCCCCTCTCTTCTCTACTATTGCACTCAATCTTTACTTTACAGATGATAGAATTCCTTCTCTCTCTCTCTCTCTCTCTCTCTCTCTCTCTCTCTCTCTCTCTCTCTCTTCTCTCTCTCTCTCTCTCTCTCCTCTCTCTCTCTCTCTCTCTCCTCCCTCCCTCCTCCCTCCCTCCTCCCTCTCTCTCCCTTCACAACTCTCTCCCTCCCTCCCTCCGTCTTCCCTCTCCCTCTCTCTCCCTTTCTCTCCCCTCCGCGCAAGGCACTCATAGTGTACCCTTGGCGAGTTCTGTTGTGGGATATTTACATCTCATATCGCGCCATACGGCTTGCCGCGTGCCGTGGCGCGGCTTTGGGGCGAAGGCAGCCGACAAGTCATGTTTAGTGACTTGACCCTGGAAGAAAGGTCAATGCCAGCTGAAAGCGGAGTCGCCAATTAGGTTTTACCCTTGTCCATGTCGAGAGCTCCACAAACTACCATTATTTGTCCAAACAACACTG
>NW_020868890.1:163076-173076 GCF_003789085.1 Penaeus vannamei
GCGGTGCCAGGAAATGCGTGTTGTCGATAGCGCCGCTGATATTGCAGTGTGTTTTGATGTCGGTGTTTACGGAGACAAGGAAGAGCGGGTCGGAGACTGCCAGGCGAGGCTCATGCCCAGCCAACTCCTCGCGGCGGCTCTTTGGGCGTAGCGAGTGTAAACAGATTTCTTGGCGGTCCATGTGACGCCCGCATTTCTCCGTGGCGTCGCGATTGGTGCGAAGAGAGCGTGGTCATGTATCACGTCTACGGAAAGCGTGTGAACTCTCCTGCGGGACGTTGTGGCCCGTCACCCGTGTGGTACCTTGCCTTATCGCGCCTCGTTTTATCGCCGATGTACTCTTTTCTATGTGAGTTGCGCAACAACGCCCTCTGGGGAATGCGCAGTATGTCAATACCTTTATTAATATTAGCTCCCTAGGCCTACCTGCGTACTCACGCCCCGCCCATTCCCTCGCCCTCGCGCCCTCCCTCGTTGGCTGATAATGCTGTTGACATAATGTAGCTAATGGGTCATGTTATTTCCCGGAGACCTGATCCCGAGGGGGGGGGGAAAATAGGGACGCCCCCTCGGCGCGAGGCGGCACCAGGAAGAACTCGAGGAACTTGTTATTGGCCCGAGGGCGGCGGCAGAACGAGGCCGCGGGCGTTGTCTGTCGCCTTCGCGTCCAAGGGGCTGGTTTGTTCATCCGCGCGCGGGTGCGGAGTCCCGGAGGCAAGAGGAGGCGATAAAAGGGGCCTTGGCGATATGGGTTCGGGCGAGGCCAGCGGCGCGGGAGGAGGAGGAGGAGGAGGCGGCCGAGGGGGAGGGAGGGCTGGCGTGGCTGAAGGGCGAGGGCGAGAGGGTGTTGTGACAGCGCCAGACTAAATGTGAGGCTGCACAGAATAACAAACTCCCTGGGTTGAAAGGCGGGATATTTAAAGACGGACCCCCTCCCTTGCCTCCTCCCCCCCCCCCCCTGCCCTGCCCCCCTGCCCTCCGTCTTTTTGCTTGTCTTCGGGTGTGGTCGACGCGGCGCCGCGGAAACTTTGCGTAATAATTCGCGTTCGCGGCGGCCGTAAGTCACGAGCCGCCGCCAGGGAGGGAGGCCGCTCGCGCTTCGATCTCCCCGTAAATATCGGCGCCGCGGCCCATATCTGTCGCGGCGGAAAGGGAGGGGCTGATGGCCTCCTCGCGAGGGGGAGGGGGGGTCCAGTCGTGCCCAATGCACGCACGCGAACGCCGCTGTGGCGTCCCTCTGGCATTCCGCACCGCCTTTGACTTGGCGCTCTGTGTAAGACTGTCAGGTGGAAGGTGTTCACTGGCCGTGTGTGCCTGTTTGGCCGTTCTTTGTCCCTGCGTTCCCCCTCCTGAAGATTTACCGACGAGGAGATGGATGCGCAACTGGTCTCAAAATCGACCTTGGTTTCGCATGACGTCATGGCAGCTCACCCGACCCACCTCGCTCCGTTCATCTCAAGGTCACTGTGGCCGACATACGACTCGAGTTATTTTCGGTTATTTCATTTCTTTGGACTCTGAAAGGAAACTGCTGGCTCACCCTAACCAGACGCGATGCCATTGTTTATGGTCTTATTGTATGCTTTAAAGCCAGACATTATCGGAAATGGACTCGAGGAGATAAGAGACTCCATTACCTGTACACACCCGGAAACCCCATGAACACATTGGTAACTGCATTGGTATAAACGTAAAACTATAGGTAAGTGTTGCAGTGGAGGATGAAACTATATGCAAATGTGGCCCACTTTCGGCGTGATTCACTGGGAGTGGCGACACCGCGCGGCAGATGCATTTCTCAACAAAACGGCATGAGCTTATTTTCGCGGGGAAGGCGTTCTCTTCAAATTTGAAAAAATGGTCACCGGTCTAGATAAGAAGAGTTTGCAGGTTGTTTGCGGCAGACTTGACCACATCGTATCGAGGTTAAGTGAATATATGTTTGCCTAACCTGAGCTGACTCACGCTCATCCGGCAGAAGGAAGTGCCGCATCATCTGATCCTCAGGTGATGAGTAAATGGCACCCTGAGAAAATGAAAGAGGATGATGAATAAATGACACCGTGAGAAAAGGATAATGATGAATGGTTAGGCACCTGGCGAAATGGCCAAGATGTGATGCAATATACCTTGTATATTAACAGACGGTTCATATTTACAAGTGCAAGAGCATTCCTTTTCGTATTTGCGGGCCGGGAGACCGTTGGCATTCGCAGGGAAGAAAAACAGACTTCAGCGGAAGGATTTCGATTCTAAAGGAAGCCAGTGAGTAGCAAGTGATAGTCAGAAGTCTCTTGAACGTGTGGGAGTCATGTCGAACAAATTGCAGCAGGAATAGCGAAGGGAAGAACAAGAAAACAGCGAATATGCCGAAAGCCTTTTCGCTTCACTGCTTTATCAGGGCATACCTGGTGAAGCAGTAAAGCGAAAAGGCCATCGGCATATTCGTGTGTTTTCTTGGTCTCCCCTTCGTCGTTCCTGTCTTTTGAACGTGAATTCAAGACTGTTGGTCATTCCATTCTGTCCCGGATTATTAAGGGAACGATTGCCGCGGCGGAAAACGGCATAGGTAAGGTCTGTATATTTAGACCTTGGGTATAGGTGCTCCAGGGGACTTTATGGGAATAATTTAGTATGTTGCACGTCGGTGGGTATGTTGCATATAAATCCTCATTTGCCATTTTGACAGGACAATTCTGCAAGTTCAAAATGTCCAAAATTTTGAGATGGAAAGTAGGATGCTTTCTTGCCCTTACTCTGGTTCAAACGTTTGGCCATTTCTGGTTCTGGTGCCATTTTAACCCGAAGTACAGTGCTTTAGACTCGTAATTTTTTTTTATGCCTATTTTTATGGTTTACGATTATTAGCCGAAGTCCGACAGAAGTGGAAACGATTTAGGCCTTCCAACTGATCTACAGGACGGAATGCAAAACCAAAACTTGACCTTGTACAACGCTAGGAATGAAATCAATACTAGTATATCTGACCTGTCATCTATATAGATTTTTATTGTTTGTTCGTGAAAGCATGCCGGCATGCAACAAACTGATACGTTGAACTTTAATGTTCATAATCTATATATTGTTGGTAACAGGCCTATACTACATTAGCAGAGGTATTCCCACAGTTTCAAGGTGAAAGATAGGGTATCTTTCAGTCTTAACTGATATAGATGAGACTGGTTTCATTTTTTATCATCTAATATTCACTTAATGTAATCGAAAGTTGTGCAATTTCTCTGAAAAGGCATTCTTCCTATTTCCCGCTTCGGTAAGAATAGGTAAGAATGTAGAACAAACAGAAGAGACATGTACTGCCCCTCTGCTTTGCCTGGCGCGAGGAGCCCAGCCACTCCGTTGTCAAAAACCGAGTCTTGAGATCTTTCTTCTTCTTCGCCATTTCTGTGAGCCGCAAAACCCGAACAGTAGAAGCGCAAAATGTAAAAGAGTCTGGTGATTTTATAGTGTTTAATCGTTTTATATCCATTAAGAAAATATAAGGATATAGGAGCTTGTGGGAAAAATACCTACTTACTGTACGTCTTTATCGCTAGTTGACAAATATTGCATTTCTTGCCGTTTGGGAAGCATGTAGAGGAAGAAAGGCAATTTATAAACTAGTTGGCAAATATTTTCAATCCGGGAACCTTGTCCTTGGATATTTCATTTCTTCTTTTCCTTCTTTCGTTGTTGCATTTTGATTTATTTTGCTTAGACGCATGTGGTGAAGAGAAACCAAAGCGAGAAGAAGCCTCGGCCACGAACTTGGGAAAGAGTTTGCACTTGCCGAAGACGAAATTAATTATGTTTGCATTGTTTACCTCGCGTCATTATCCAGTGGCAGTTCGTGTCTATCTCTCTGCCTTTTTTTTTTTTCTTTCTTTCTCTGTAAATACATGTCTGTGGGGAAGAGGGAGGGGGAGAGAGGAGGGGGAGGGAGAGGGGGAGAGGGAGGGAAGGGGGGAGAGGGAGAAAGACAGAGAGAGGGGGAGAAAGACAGAGAGAGAGTGAGAAAGACAGAGAGAGGGGGAGAGAGAGGAGGGGGGGAGGGAGGGGAGAGGAGAGAGAGAGAGAGGAGAGAGAGAGAAGAGAGAGAGAGAGAGAGAGAGAGAGACAGAGAGGAGAGAGAGAGAGAGAGAGAGAGGAGGGAGAGAGAGAAAGAGAGAGAGAGAGAGAGAGGAGAGAGAGAGAGAGAGAGCTTTTGAGAGAGAGAGTGCGGCAAGGCTTTTGATGGAAACACACTTGCACCTAATGAACCAAGTATCCATTCTCAAGCGATCCCCTTGAGTATGGGGGCGGGGCGATGACGTCACAGTACCCCATCCAGCACGCGCATGCGCCAACGACCTCCCGCTCTGCAAATCCCTCCTCACGCATGCCATTAGGGCAAAGCGCGTCGTATCTCTAATCCTGTTTATTCGACACCGAACTGCAGACGCAGAGAAGAGACGCAGATTATGCGAGAAATGGCCGGGATATAAATGTAAAAGGTCTTGTCCTCTGCTCGTAATGACAGTCGTTAAGCGCGCGGCGAGCTGCCCTGACCTGCTGCCAGACGAGGACGAATTGTTGCGGGCGCGCGGGGGAGGCCACGGGGAGTGCGGCGGGCGGGGGAGGGGGGGGGGGGCGGGTCGAGGCGTCATGAGGATTGCTGTTGTTGTCGTCGTAGTGTTGGTATTTGTTATTGTTGTTGTCGTTGTTGTAGTAGTAATGGTGTCATTGTTGCTGTTGTTGTTATTATCCTTTTCTCTATTTTGCCGGATTTTACTTTTCTGATATTTTATTTTTTTCATTATGTTGTTTTCTTTTGTTTTTGGTTCTCCTTAAACATTCACGCTTTTCATGATACTGGCTTGCCTGTCTTTACTTATTGTCTCCTTTACAGCAATCATTATTTTTTGTCCGCTGCTACTCCTAAGTTATTGCATCATCGTTTTCCCCGTCTTTCTTCTTAGCTTTCCTCCTCTTTCTCTTCTTCATCACTTGGATCTCCACCTTATCTTCTTCCCTTCCATCATATCTTTTCTTTCCCACTAGAAGCACACCAAACGACTCCGTGCTTTGCTGTGGCAGCATCCGTATCTGCCAAGTGTTCGACGCCGCGGCCTTGCCTTATCTCCCCTCGCCCCCCTCCCCCTCCCCTCCCGCACCTATGCATCCCGTCTTGCAGCAGATACAAGACCCTTCTTCATGCTCAACCTCCCCTTCTCCCTCCCTCTCTCTTCACTTTCCTCGTTCCCCTTTCTCTTCTTCCCCTTCCCCTCTCAGGCTCTCTCCGGTCTTCCTCTCTTTGCCCTCGCCCCCTCCTCCTCCTCTTCATTCCCTCCTCCTCCCCCTCTTATCCTCCTCCTCCTCTTTCTCATCCTTCTCCCCTCCTCTTCCTCCTCCACCCCTCCTCTCCTTCCTCTCCTCTCCTCTTCCTCCTCTCTCCTCCCTCCTCCTCTCCTCGTCCTCGTCGCTCGTCTCGCCCAGCTGCAGGTCCGCCTCAAGGTCGGCGATATCGTGGAGCACATAACACTTAGCATACCAGGGCTCTTGTGTCACTGCCCGCCGATGGCTCCTCCCGGGGTCGAGTTACTGCCCGGGAGGCCGCGCCCTTGCCACTCACGCCTCTTGGTATTTTTTCTCCCCTGGAAGTGTCCGTCGAAGTCGAGTGGACGGCGAGGTGAGTTCCCCGCCGCGGGGAGCGGTCGGCCCGCGGAGGGCGCTGTCCGCTCGCTGTTGACTTCTTTTTGTTTGTTTGTGCCCGCCCCCCCCCCTCGAGTGTACCGAGGAGGAAGTGCGGGCGGCGCGGCCTTGGGAGAGCAACAGGCGGGAGGGTGTGACGCCGAGGAGAGCGGGCCGCGTGGGCGGGTCTCTCACCTGCGTTCAGGGGGAGGGGGCGGGGGGGATTTGGTCGTGTGATCATTTTTATTTATTGGAAAAACATTTTCTCTTTAACGACTGACTCACTTTTTTCGGTGAGCAAGTGGGTGGTTTTTAATACGGCGTATAATCTGGCATTAACCCGCAGCGAGCGTGGCACAGAATGCGAGCAGGAAGTCCCGTTGGCACTCCTGAGTGAGGGCCACCTCGGCTTAGCGTCCGATTACGGCTCCCGCGCCCAGATGCGGCCGTGTCCTCCGCCGATGTAGGTTATGAGGCACGCCCCCCCTCTCTGTCTATCTATCTATTTATCTCTATCTTCTCTCTTCTCTCTCCTCTCGCCTCTCGCCTCTCGCCTCTCGCCTCTCGCTCTCTCTCTCTATCTCTCTCTCTCTCTCTCTCTCTCTCTCTCTCTCTCTCTTCTCTCTCTCTCTTCTCTCTCTCTCTTCTCTCCTCTCTCTCTCTCTCTCTCTCTCTCTCTCTCTCTCTCTCGTCTCTCTCTCTCTCTCGTCTCTCTTCTCTCTCTCTCTCTCTCTCTCTCTCCGTCTCTCTCTCTCTCTCGTCTCTCTCTCTCTTCTCGTCTTCTCTCTCTTCTCGGTCTCTCTCTCTCTCTCTGCTCTCTCTCTCTCTCTCTCTCTCTCTCTCTCTCTTCGTCTCTCTCTCTCTCTCTCTCTCTTCTCTCTCTTCTCCTCTCTCTCTCTCTCTCTCTCCTCTCCTCTCTCTCTCTCTCTCTCTCTCTCTCTCTCTCTCTCTCTCTCTCTCTCTTCTCTCTCTCTCTCTCTCTCTCTCTCTCTTCTCTCAACTCTCACTCTCTCTCTCTCTCTCACTCTCGTCTCCCTCCCTTCTCTCTCTCTCACTGTTCATCCTCTCCTCTCTCTTCTCTCTCTCTCTCTCACTCACTCTCACTCTCACTCACTCTCTCTCCTCTCACTCTCCTTCTCTCTCTCTCTCTCTCTCTCTCTCTCTCTCTCGTCTCTCTTCTCTCTCGTCTCTTCTCTCTCTCTCTCTCTCTCTCTCTCTCTCTCTCTCTCTCTCTCTCTCTCTCTCTACTTCTCGTCTCTCTCTCTCCTCTCTCTCTCGTCTCTCTCTCCTCTCCTCTCTTCTCTCTCTCTCTCTCTCTCTCTCTCCTCTCTCTCTCTCTCCTCTCTCACTCTCTCTCACCTCCTCACTCTCACTCTCAACTCTCACCTCGACTCTCTTCTCTTCCTCGTCTCCTCCCTCTTCCTCTCTCCCTCTCTCTCTCCCTCTCCTCTCTCCTCCCTCTCCTCTCTCCTCTCACTCTCTCTCTCTCGCTCTCGAATTCCCTCTCCTCCCTCTTCCACACTCCTTTCCACCCCCCCCCTTGCCGCCAACGCCTCCCCCATTCTCCCCACCCCAACCACTCCCACTCCTCCTCTTCCTCTCCCCAACTACTTCCCGCACCCATCCCCTCTCCCCAACGAATGCAGGCTCCCCTCTCCAAACGCTACTTATCCTCCCCTCCCCTCTCCTCCCGAGCTCCTGTCCTCCCGTTCCCCTCGCCAGCGACCTCCTCCTCCTTCCTCCTCACTCCTCCCCCTTTCCTCCCTTCCCTAACGTTCTCCCCTTATTCATCTCCCGAACGACCCCTCCTCCCTTCCTCCTCTCCACTCCTCCACCCTCCCCTTTGGCGACGCACGATGCTATTACATTTTATGAATGAGTTGGTTCTCCTGATTTGTTGTTATCGTCGTTACTATTATTATTACCCATTTTCCTTCGCTTTACCTTAGGCCTTCTGTTTACGGCAGTGGGTCTCGTTCAGCGACCAGCCCATTCATCGCGCCCGGTGTGTCGTACGTGACTGCCACAAGAGGAGCCCGGGGAGAAGCTGCAGTAAAAACCCGCTCGATCTCTCCCCCTTTCGCCGCGGGGTTGTGGCTGAAGGTGGCTGCAGTTGCCTCAGTGTTGTGTCTCGAGGGAGAAATTTGCGACGCGGTTGCTGTGTGACAACAGCGGGAGCAACTGGTATTTCCTCGAGGCCGCAGCTCTCGCCGCCCGCGTGTCCATTCGGGCCCAGGAGGGGTGTTTCCGCCGGCGCGATCGATCTCGAAGAGTATTCGTGCTTGGGGCTCGAATTTCGTGAGCTCATGCGTTCCCCGGTGGGCGGGCGCCAGGTTTCGATGTCTCCGGGGCGAGGGCGCTTATCTGGTTATCTTCACCGGTTCGAACTGGACGACGGTCAGCAGTGAAATTAGTTGTCGATTTGAGGTCGGTAAATAAACAGGTTTGATTAATATCCCCGACTGTGCGTTAATGGCGGGACTCGCCGCAGAGGCTTCCTGATTACGGGGAAGCCGTTAGTGCTGTGCTTCGCGTCACTCACCTGAGTAGTAGAGAAGGCGGCGGCTTGCCCTTGGTGGCACCGTGCCGGGGCACACGTCCGAGGCAGTCGACTGGCGCTGACATGGAAGCAGCTGCAGCCATCGCGACTTTCTCCCGTGCATTCGGCCAACACTTATCCGAGCGCAGGGCCTCGAACGGCCACACTTGTGTCTGATTCCCCTTCGCGAAGAGGCGCAGCCGAGGCTCTCCTCGAGGCCCAAGCACTGCACCGACGGCACTGTAACTCGCCGGAATCCAGAGGCACTGCAGCTGCTCTGTAAGGACGAACACCAACTGGGTGTGTTCCAGGACTTGTCTCCTGGCCCAAGCCCTCCCCACCCCACCAGCCCTCCCTCGCTCACTCTCCTTCGCGCCGCTCCGCCTGGAGTCGCCCTGTCTGCGATTAGTCAGCCACGCACCGCGCCGCGTGGACACCCTGCGGGGTCACGCGGGGCGGGGTCACCGCACGCCGTCCGACCTCTTGCGCCGAGTCGAACGCCCGCTCGCACTGCCTGCGGGGACGGAGGCTCAGGACCCCCACACGGCGTTGGTGTTTGTGTGGTTGATTGTTTGCTCCCGTGTTTGTTTATACGGATATTATAGCTCCCCCCCTCTCTCTCTCTCTCTCTCTCGCGCGCTGCCGCGGCGTGTGTGTGTGTGTGTGTGTGTGTGTGTGTGTATGTGTGTGTTGAGAGAGAGAGATTTCAGATTCGTGTTTATGTATTCATGCAAATGTGCATGTATACATGAATGCCGTGCGGTATGTACGTGGGCGCGTATGTTTTATTATTAATGAATTTTGGCGCAAGCGTCAACACTGTCGTCCGCAGCGCATAATACTCCTTATTTTCCGCTCGGAAGGGAAGGGCCCTCGGAGGCGAGGCGCTCGATCCCGGCGGGCCCTCGACACCACCTTCGCGAGATTCAGAAGACTCGCAGGACTCCTCCCTCGCGGGGCGGGTTGGCGCCGCTCCTGCGCCGGTAGTGCCTCGCGTCGCACAGGTGTTCCTGGCCAGTCAGGTGTGCAAATGTGTGTGTGTACGTGCGTGAGTTTGCATATCTCGTAAGTATGTCTTGAGATGCCTGTGCTTGTGTGCGAAAGATGTATGCATGGATGTATCAAAGTTTGCCTGTACGTAAGGCTGTATGGATGTGTGCGTGTTTGTATGTGACGTGTCTGCTGTGAGTACGTGTGTGTGTGCCGAGCGCGTACGCGCGTGCTCGACCGTGAGAGCGTGTACTTATGTAGATAAGTGCGAAGAGGCGAGTCATGAGAGGCGACTCTGGGCGGCGCTGATGATGATGTCCAGTGGCCGCGTCCATTAGTCCGTGGGCGGCCGCGGTCAGTGAGGTGCGAGGCGAGTGTCGCAAGTGGTCCCACCAGCGCCGCCGCCACACCTGCGGGCGGGCCTCGGCTTCGAATTCGAACTCGGTCTCGCGAGGCGCCTGCGAGTGGCCTCCCAGCTGGCGAGCCGCGCGGAAGCCATTCGTGGAAGCGCATGCAGGCTTCCGCAGGTCGGTCGCACGAAGGCCGCCGGGAGATGGTCCGGCGCTGGTTCGAGGAGGCTGAGGATTCGGGGCCGCGTCCCGCCCGCGCCTCCGCCTTCGGCCGCTCGCTCTGGAAGGCGACCCTTCGTAACGGAATACGTTTGTGTGCCAGGCGTGTCCTCAGAGGATTCGTGTGACGTGATCCGAGAGTGAAGTGCAGGGCGCCGAATACACCCGACTAGCGCCCAGTTAGTCGCCGTGTGCGCGTCGCTCCGCGAGTGTTGTGACTGCGGCGGACAAACAC
>NW_020868890.1:178076-183076 GCF_003789085.1 Penaeus vannamei
GTCGGGCGAAAGCCGTGACGCCTAGGTTGAGATTCCCACCTGGGGAGCGATCTGCTCTTGTTTCTTGTGCTCCCTGCGCTGGAAGTAGAGGGAATGCAGAGGTTTGTGTCTTCATTGTAGTAAATAGCAAAGGCTTCCGTGAGGCTGTTGCTAGCAGGATGCCATCGGTGTCCTCATTAGCGCCGAGGTGAGGCCGGGCACAGCGACGTGGTGCGCCGGACTCTATTTCCATCCTCGATATTGGTTGATAACCGCAGCCGGCGGGGAGCGTGTGGCGACGCGAAGGCCACTTGACACCAGATGCTGCCGGGGTGGGGGGCCCAGGGGGGGGGGGGGGGGGCGCGGGGATCGCGAGCACGGCGAGGACGACACGCGGAGGCGGAACGACACTGCGCTGCCCGACGAGACCCGACGTCGAGGCGATGTCAGGTGACGGCGACGGGCGGAGGCGCTGGCCGCAGGGGAAGTGCCGCCTTTGGCCCTGGTGCCATGTGCTGGGTTTTCCCGCCCGCGAGATCGTAACTTCTGCGTTCGTCGTCGCGCCGTCTCGATCGATCTCGCGCCGCGGGTTTCCCGGCGCGAGGAGGCTGCGGGCATCTCGCAGCATCTATCACCGGACTGATATCGGCAATCGCGGCGGCTGATAAGCCCGTCCTTGTGCAATCGCGCTGATTAATTCTGAGCAGCGTGCCCGGCAACCCGGAGGCGCTCGACGGCGCCCTTCGTCAGCCCAGCGCCAGGCGACGGCGGGATGAGGGGAGGGGGGGGAGGGGCGGATATGGTCGTCTTCCTAACGAGAAGGAAGAGTGAGAGAGGAAAAGGAAGAGAGAGAGAAGAGAGAGAGAGAGAGCAGAGAAGAGAGAGAGAGAGAGAGAGAGAGAGAGAGAGAGAGAGAGAGAGAGGAGGAAAAGGAAGAGAAATAGAGAGAGAGAGAGGAAAAGGAAGAGAAAATAGAGAGAGAGAGAGAAGAAGAGAGAGAGAGAAGAGAGAGAGAGAGAGAGAGGGGAAAGAGAAGAAGAAATAGAGAGAGAGAGAGAGAGAGAAGAATTCACAGGAAATAAAAGACAGACAGACAGACAGACTAATATAGGTTAATGCGGCAGTTCGGCCGTCGGTCCGTGGGCTCAGAGGGCAAAAACGGCCGATTAACTGCCGCCAAATAGCAGTCGAACTGGCCTTTCGGATGTAGGGGCGACGGAGCGGGAGGAGAGTAGGGAGGGGAGGGGAGGGAGTAGCGACGGGAGGGAGGGAGGGGTGGAGGGAAGGGAGAGGGAGGGAGGAGGGAGGGAGGGGAGGGAGAGGGAGGGAAGGGGAGGGAGAGGGAGGGAGGGGAGGTGGGAGGGAGGGAGAGGGAAGGAGAGGGAAGGCGAGGGGAGGGAAGAGGGGAGGCGAGCGGGAGGGGACGGGGGGAGGGAGGCGGCCAGACGGATCGACCGGGAAATGCAAGAGGACCCGCGAAACAGATAAATAAAGTGAGTAAGAGGGTAGAAAGCCGCGATCGATGCAACAGAAGTAATGGTAATGGAAAAGTTGTTGACCATTCGCAAATAAATGAGCTCGCAGCTGCGGGGGGGGGGGGGGGGAGTATATTTGTGCTTGCAATTGGCGGGAATCGGGAAGAGGGCGGGAGAAGGGGTAGGGGAAGAGAGAGGGGGGTGCAAGAGAGAGGGATGAGAAGACAGATAGTAGGGAAAGAGAGAGAAGAGAGAGAGAGGGAGAAGAAGAGAGAGAGGGGGGAATAGAGAGAACAGATACGAGGGAAAGAGAAGGAGACAGAGAGGAGGATAAGAGAGAGAGAGGAGGGGGGCAGAGAGAGACAGATAGAAGAGAACAGAGAGACAGGTAGAGGGAAGAGAAGATCAGAGAGAGGGACAAGAGAGAGAGAAGAGAGGGGGGGGGGGAGAGAGAGGAGAGAGAAACGGAGGGAGGGAATATAGAGGAGGGAGAGAGACGATCTATTATTGGGTACACGGGAGGAGAAGAGGGAAGACGAGAAGGTAGAGAGAAAAAATAAGGGGCCGAGGGGAGAGAGTAAGAAGAGAAGGCGACAGAGAGAGAAGAAAGAAAGCAGAGGGAAAGAGAGAAGAGAGAAGAAGAGAGGGAACGGAAGAGAGAAGAAAGAGAGGGAACTAGAGAGGAGACGAGAGAGAAGAACGAGAGGGTATAGGAGAGAGGAAGAGGAGGGAAAAGAAGAGAGAGGAGAAGAAGAGAAGGAAGGGAGAGAAGAGAAGAGAGCCGAGAGAGAAGAGAGAGAGAGAGAGAGATGGAGAGAGAGAGAGAAAGAAAGAGAGAGAGAGAGAGAGAGAGAGAGAGAGAGGGGGGGAAGAGAGAGGAGAGAGAAGAGAGAGGGTGAGAGGGGGAGGAGAGGGGGGGATTAAGAGAGAGAGAGAGAGGGGGGGAATAGAGAGAGAAGAGAGGAGAGAGGGAGAGAGAGAGATAGAGGGGGAGGAGAGAGAGGATGGGGGAGAGAGGAGAGAAGAGAAGAGAGAGAGAGAGAGAAGAGAAGAGAGAGAGAGAGAGGAAGAGAGAGAGAGAGAGAGAGAGAAGATAGAAAGAGGAAGAAGAGGAAAAGGGATAGAGGAAGAGAGAGAGCGAGAGAGGAGAGGATAGGAAGAGAGAAAGAGGACGAGGAGAGAGAGAGTAGAGGAGAGAGAAGGAGAAGAAAGGAGAGAGAGAGGAGAGAAGAAGAGGAGAGAGAGGAGGAGAGAGGGAAGAGAAGAGGGAGAAAGGAGAGAAGAAGAGAAGATGAGAGACGGAGAGAGAGACGAGAGAGAGGAGAGAGAGAGAAGAGAGAGAGAAGAAGAGAAGAGAGAAAGAGAGAAGAGAGAGAGAGAGAGAGAGAGAGAGAGAGAGAGAGAGAGAGAGAGAGAGAGAGAGAGAGAGAGAGAGAGAGAGAGAGAGATGAGAGAGAGGAGAGAGGAAGAGAGAGGAAAGAGAGAGAGAGAGAGAAGAAAGAGAGAGCAGAGAGAGAGAAAAAAGAGAGAGAGAGAGAGAGAGAGGAGAGAAGAGAGAGAGAGAGAGAGAGAGAGAGAGAAAGAGAGAGAGAGAGAGAGAGAGAGAGAGAAAGAGAAAGAGAGAGAAGAGAGCGCCAGAGAGAGGAGAGAGAGAGAGGAAAAAGAGAAGAGAGAGAGGAAGAGGGAAAAGAGAGAGAGAGAGAGAGGAAAGAGAGAAGAGAGAGAGAAGCGGAAAGAGAGAGAGAGAGAGAGAGAGAGAGAGAGAGAGAGAGAGAGAGAGAGAGAAGATGAGAGAGAGAGAGAGAGAAGAGAGAGAGAGAGAGAGAGAAAGAGAGGGGGGAAAGAAAAGAGACGAGAGAGAGAAGAATCAATTCGAGAGCGGCCAGATCGGATCGACCGGAAACGGCAAAAGGACCCGCCGAAACAGATAAATGAAAGTGAGTAAGAGGATAGAAAGCCGCGATCGATGCACAGAGAATGCGTAATAGTTAAAAGGTTGTTGACCATTCGCAAATAAATGGAGCTCGCAGCTTGCGGGGGGGGAATGTTTCGTGCTTGCAATTTGCAGGACGGAGAGGGCGGAGAAGGGTAGGCGAGAGAGAGAGAGGGGGGGGGCAGAGAGAGGAACAGAGAGGGAAAGAGAGACAGAGGGAAAGGGAGAGACAGAGAGGGAAAAGAGAGAGGACAGAGAGGGAAAAGAGAGAGAGAGACAGCAGAGAGGAAAGACGCTGAGACAGATAGAGGGAAAGAGAGAGACAGAGAGAGGGAAAGAGAGGGAAATAGAGAGACAGAGATGAGGGAAATAGAGAGACAGAGAGAGAGAGAGAGGGAAAGAGAGAGAGAGAGAGCCTCAGCAACAACTTAAGAAGAGCAGAGAGAGAGCGAAGAGGGAGGAGAGAGAGGGGAAAGAAGAGAAAGAGAGGGAAAGAGAAAGAGAGAGATGGGAAAGAGAAAAAGAGAGAGGAGTGAAAGAGAGAGAGAGAAGGGAAAGAGAAAGTGAAGGAGAGAGAGAGGTGGGGGGGAGAGCAGGAGGAGGAATAAGAAGGGCAGAGAGGACGGACGGAGGGAAAGGGAGAGGTAGAGAGAAAAAACGAGAGAGGGGAGAGAGAAGAGAGAGGAAAGAGAGAGAGAGAAAGAAGAAGAGAAGGAAAGAGAGAGGAGAGAGCAGAGAGGGAAAGAGAGAGGAGAGAAAGAGAGGGAAGACGAGAGAAAAGAGCGAGAAGAGAGGGAAAGAGAGAGAGAGAGAGTAAGGGAACGGGAAAGAGGAGTGAGGAGAGAAGAAGAAGAGAAGGAAGAGAGAGAAGAGAGAAGAAGTAAGGAAGAAGAGAGAGAGAGAGAGGACCGAGAGAGACAAGAGACGACGAGAGATGAGAGAGAGAAGACGAGGAGAGAGAGAGAGGAGAGCAGAGAGAACGAGAGAGAGAGAGAGGAGAGAATAATAGGATCAGAGAAGGACGGGAAGCGAGAGATAGCAACGAGACCGCCGTGGCCCGCGGCTGGCCCGCCGCGAAGGGCGAGACAGGCGGACGGCGCGGCGTTTCGGAAGGGACTCGAACCGGGTTGGAAGGGAGAGGTAGCCCGAGACTGAGGAATAGGAGCGTGAGTTACATAAGGAGGGTGAGGTCGAGGTAGGGTGACTCATGAAGGGCGAGGGGTCGCGGACGGTGCTGTGGGGGTGGGGGGGGAGCGCCAGGGTGAAAGGGAGAGCGCGGAAGTAGAGGGTGGGCCCAAGGAGCGGGAGCGGAGGGAGGAGCTAGGGAGTATTAGAAAAGGGGGAGCGGCGCGACTCCGGCCATGAACTTCATAGGAAACGGTACTGCATCTGGCGTGGTCATAGCGACGCCATAGAACGGAGGAAGATTTCTGTGTGTGTGTGGACAGAAGAGGATGAAGCGTGTTATATGCATATGCCGATGGCTGTTGTGATTTATGTATGGATTGTACATATATATATATATATATATTATATAAGATATATATATTATATATATATATATATTCATTAATCATATTCATATTCACACAACACACACACACACACACACA
>NW_020868890.1:185619-188119 GCF_003789085.1 Penaeus vannamei
GGCTTATTATATATAATTATATTATGTGTGTGTGTGTGTGGTGTGTGTGTGTGTGTGTGTGTGTGTGTGTGTAGGTGTGTGTGTACTCATAGATGGGGGGTATATATATAGGTGTATATAGTGAGTGATATATAGTGTGATATGATGTATATATATATATATTTATTAAGGTTAGTAATTATAATATTATACACTTTATATGATATATAAATATATATATATATAGGGGTATAGGTATATATTATATATATATATAGGTATATAAGAGGGCACGACAGCGGAGCAGCGACACACGCAGGGGGCACAGCACGATCGGGGCGCAGCAGCACGGACACGGAGCAGCGGGGGGGGAGACGAGCACACAGCAGGTATAGTATAAGGTATATTGGGGTATATAGTGGGGTAGGCGTATAGGTATTATAGGGTAAGAGGGTTTCATTTTTTTTTTTATATGTATGTAATAGTGTGTATGTGTGAATTAAAATGATTTTACTAGACTACGACACCGATTTCGTGTCAAGCAACATTGAGGATTCACTGGAAGAACTTCAAGATATTTTGGAAACTCGAGAAGAAACAACGAGATCTTGAATCTTCCCCATGCTTAAGAGGACGAGTAATGGAGACAGCGATGAAGGTCGTAGATCTCCGAAACGCCGATTCGACGCAGAAAAGGACCATGATGGCGAAGGATCTGATTTAAGCGAATCGACTAAAAACAACATAAATCTGTATAGTCTTAGTTAAATAAGCCAATATTTGTTTAACGTGCTTCTTTTATTCAACATCTGATAATCACAAGGGCGAAGACCAAAGGGTGTGAAGCAGGCGTGAGCGAAGCAAGCAAGCGCCGTAGGTCAAACAGCTGCTGCTTATATAGTATATAAAACATTACTTCCAAGTTCTTAAGATTTAAAAGGCAGGAAGGGGTGTCCTGGATGCTCTCATATTGTATACCCTGCCGCATAGATAGATGAGTGTGTGTATATATATCTAATAGATAAACAGATACATTTATTTCTGTATATGCATGCCTGTATATACGAATATTCTTGGATCGGGCCTCGCACAAAAAAAAAAGTTTGTTTCACTCTCTAATATCGTTTTATCAAAATATGCATATGGTGATACTCTTTACTCTATATCTCTTCTTTCTCGCCTCTTGTATTCTGAGCTTACTTAACCGCCCCTTAGCTTAAAAGGTCATTAGAATGTGGGTAACAAAACACTTTTACCGTGTTGATAAAGCGAAAGAAAAGTTCGGTCGCCACACAGGGTGAAATTCTCTCTCTCTCTCTCTCTCTCTCTCTCTCTCTCTCTCTCTCTCTCTCTCTCCTCTCTCTCTCTCTCTCTCTCTCTTCTCTCTCTCTCTCTCCTATTTTATTCTGGATAGTACTGTTCCCAAATGCAGTTTAATAGATATTCCAATTCATAATGAATAACAGGGAAATATAGACATGTGTAACATTTGTTGATCTTTTCGACACATTTATTATTAACTACGAACGTTAAAATAATCCGTTTTTGACAGCTGACTATGAACAAACAAACAAAACAAAACAAAGCAAAAAATAGAAAAAAATATAAACTACAACTTGATTTCGACAACGGGTTTCAGTGACTTACCAGATGATACGAAAGAAGGCAGTGGTGCGTGGGTCCTCGTCCATCCCTTATCTCAATCGACGGCTGCTATTAATAACCCGAACGAAAAAAACACAACGTTTGTCACACCCCTGATACCAAGGTGACCTTTTTCCGTCAAATCAGAAGGTTGGAACTATATGGTGTCTGCTTGGGATATCTGTCTTGATATGCGGCATTTTATCGGGTAAGAAATATGATCATTTGTCTGAAAGAAATGAGACAGCATTTTCTAGAGTGGCTTGGAGAGTGAGAGGGATATCTCAGGCCCGATAGAGAGAGGGCACGAGTCGGTGCGGGTATGTGGGTCTGTACGTGTAGTGTGAGTGTGAATGTGTGTGTGTATGTGTATTGTGAGTGTGTGTGTGTGTTTGTGTGTGTGTATATGTGTGTCTGTGTGTATGCATGCGTATATGTGTGTGGATGGGTAGGTCTGGGTTTCGTGCAGACATTAATGATTAAAGCTTCCATTTTGTTATTAGATACAATGCATATCATCAAATACACAAACCCCTGCCAATAAACACTCACACACGCGTTACAAACACACACAATTCTGCAATAAATCCTACGGGAGATTCTATTCCCCTAAAATCCCCGCTTGAGCTAGATTACATAAAGCAACAGATCTAGCAGCAGAACTAAACGAAGCTTCCTGTCGCCCAATTTAAACAGCCGATAGGAGGGAGGGCAGTGCACCCCGAACAAGGACTGAAAGTGCTATTTTTAACTGCGATTATTTCAGGTGGTGTGGTGATACCCATGCTGGAGAAACATCTACCAAAGAAGCTTTGTGAATCGGTGAAATTGCCAGCGAAAGGAGCGCAAAAAATGTGCTGTTTTTTTAGCTTGGATT
>NW_020868890.1:196767-219165 GCF_003789085.1 Penaeus vannamei
GTTGAGCGTTGTTAAATGCTGCAGATTTAATCTTGTGATAAATAAGTACAAATAATATTAGACGTCTTAAGTGGCCAGTTCAGGCCACCCCCTAACCCCGACCTACGTAACATGGTAGGCCCCCCCCTCCCCCCGGCCCAGCATCACGCCGCACTCGGTACGACCGCCGCGACGCCGCCGGCCCTGACTGCCCATCCTGTTCATCCCAGCAGCTGCTCGTTGCCAATGCCGATACCCATCCTCTCCAGCTGAAGGCCTTTCTCTGGCTGTGCTCCGCCTTTCTCTCTCTCTATCTATTCTATCTATCTATCTCTATATCTCTATATCTATATCTATATATATATATATATATATATATATATATATATATATATATATATATATGCATGTATATATATAGTATATATATGTGTGTGTGTGAATCTCTCTCGCTCTCTGCGCTCTCTCTCTCTCTCTCTCTCTCTCTCTCTCTCTCTCTCTCTCTCTTCTCTCTCTCTCTCTCTCTCTCTCTCTCTGTATATATATATATATATATATATATATATATATATATATAATATATATATATATATATATATATATATATATATATATATATATATATATGTACACACACACACACACACACACACACACAACCACACACACACACACACACACACACCACACACACACACACACACACACACACACACACACCACACACACACACACAACACACAACACACACACACACACACACACACAACACACACACACACACACACACACACCACACAAACACACACACACATATATATATATACATATATGTATGTATATATATACATATATGTTATATATATATATATATATATATATATGTATATTTTATATATTTATATTATATTATATATATGTATATATATATATATATATATTATATATATATATATATATATATATATATATATATATATATATATATATATATATATATATATGCATAACACACAATGCATATGTATATATATAAATATGTACATATATACGATTATCTATATTTATGTGTGTGTGCGTGAAAATGTGTTTGTTTATATATATGTATGTATATATGAATAATGCCTTTTAATCCCCTGTCATCCCCGACCTTCCCCGTCCCTCCATCGCCCATGAAGGGAAACACCGGCTCCTAAGGGCTCGAACGTCCTCAAAACAACGAAAAAGCAAACCCACTTTTTTCATGGCAGAGTAAGGGCAAAGGGGGAACGAGGGAAGGGAAATCTGACCCAGTTCCTCTTGCCTTGCCCTGACTTTCTGCACCAAATGTATTTCATTTTATTCGCAATAAAGTTCATAAACATCAACAATGTATTCTTCGTTAATACCGGAAACGTGGCATCTGATCAGAGCGGTATCTTAAAACAATGAAGGATTGAGAATTATAATTTGTTACTTCATAATTGACAGTTAATTTTCCCTTCTTTTTCGGAAAATCTACCAGCAGATAATCCCCTGAACATGTGGGTTTATACCAAACAAGCTAAATAAACAAAAATAGTTTCCTATATGTTTTCCCTGTTCAATCAGTATCAATAATGCAAATTACTACCAACAGAGAATCCATCGAATATTTACGTTTATATCGTGTAAGGAAAATAAACAGATACAGTTTTCTATATATTCTTTTCTCTGGTTAAGCAATGTAATATATCAATGTAAATTACAAGTCTTAACCTGCAATCTATATAAAAATGCACTGAACTCCATTATGAAAGTGCAGATCCATAAAATTATAAACTTTGGAACATCAATGCTTCCGTAACTTGCATATCTCATAAGGAAGCAATTAAAAAAAATCTTGAATGTATTTTTATTGAAGTACATCCGTATTAAGCACTAAATGCAGTAGCACAGTACAGTGATACATACCTACATACATATATACATACAATTATGTATGTATATGTGAAAGTACGTATTTTCTTTATCACAGTGACTACCGTGAAGTATGTCATCAATACCTACTGAAATGCAAGTAATTATGAATGAGCTGCAATTAGCTACCATAGTCTTTTTAATGATTATTTAATATTGTTACAATATTATCATTTGCTAGATACGCATCAGTTTATACCCCACAACTGTGCATATCTAATTTTATTTCAGCTAGCAACAAAACCGCTGATTTTTTAAATTTTTTTTATTACTGTTCCCGTAGCTACAGTGGAAGCAAAAATGAGTTAACAAAATAATGATATAAATAAAAAAGCTCTTCTTTAAATTACTGTTAAACTTTGCCTACAATATGGTTACGCAATAAGTATATCAGAATATAAATATATATGTATATGTATACAGTAGAAGTTATGGAATACTTAAAGCTGCTAAAGCATATCTCTTCCTATATAACATTATACTCCTAAGCGGAACGATTATCCCTTAGGACGCTCCTCTCAATTCCTTCCTGGCAAGATGGCCGCGGAGAGCTGCTTGTATCCGCACAGCCGCCTGGATCACAGCTGGGTCGCTCAGATCCAAGCTGGCCTGCGCTCTCTCCCTCAACATCTTTCGGGTTTTGTAGCCTCTAAATCCAGCCTGGATCTTTGTAGCCGCTGCTTCTGCGTTGATTTGGTCCGCGTTCGATGAATCCGACGCCGCGCGCTTTTCTGCCATGTGCTTGCGAGTGAGGTAGCCCCGGACACCAGCCTGTAGAGTCACAACTGCTTTCGTTAATGCTGGATCCTCCGGGGGTACTTCTCGGTGTTGCATTCTCTCTTCGAGGACGCTGGCCATCAGGACGTCCCTCGTAAGGCTCCCTCGCCGAGCCTCCCTTTGCGCTGCTTCCAAACTATCCCTCCGCTGCTGCATTCCGCGGGGCAAACTGCGGTAAGAAGGTTTGCTGGTATTTTTCATGTGTTTTCTCGTCTTGAAGCCACGGAAAGCTGCCTGGATTTTCGTAGCTGCGGCATCTTCATTGTCTTTGTTGCCTGAACCTCTTCTTTTCGACTTGTTTCTGCTATGTGCAGGGCCGTTGGTGCGATGTTTCTTGATCTGTTGCCTTGTTCTGTACCCCCTGAAGATACTTTGAATCTTTGTTGCTGCAGTGTTCAGCTCTGTAATGTTAACAGGAGCACTGAATGCACTCTGGTCTGGGGATGGGCTAGCATCTCTGCTGGAGACATTAGACCAGTCGCTGTCACCAGCATGGCCAACCTCCAATGTGTTTTTGTTATCAGATGCTAAAACCTCTAAATCTTTGGCTTGGAGTACTGTGTTTGTTTCGGTATCTGTTACTATTATTGATGGTTCTACAATATATTTGCTGCCTTCTTGCCCATTCGTCTTTTCAAATGCTTTTTCAGGAACTCCTTATCTTCGCCATTGTCCATCTTGCCATTAACAGTGTCCTGTTTTCCTTCATTGTTTTCATGACCATTCAAGTGAGTGTCATTCCCTTCGCCCAGCCTCGGCTTAGGTGGATCAGAACCCTTCCTTGTTTTGAAACCTCTAAATGAAGCCTGAATTAAAGTAGCTGCTTTAAGAACCTCTGGATCATTTAAGTCAATTTCATCTACACCATCTTCCACGTGGGATTGGACCTCCTTAGCACTTCTCCGTGACTGATAGCCTCGGAATCTGGCCTGAATAAGTGATGCTGCTTTATGCAAGTCAGGAGCATCAAGATCAATGTCAAGAACCTCTATTACCTTTTGCTCATGGGGATCATTTTTCAAATTTTGTCTTGTTTTGTAACCCCTAAATAAAGACTGAATTTGAGTAGCTGCCTTTTCAAGTTCTGGGTCGTTGAGATCAATGGCACTTTGATCTGTGACTAGTGTATCTTTATTCAGATTTTGTCTGGTCATATATCCTCTAAAAGATGCTTGAATCTGCGTTGCAGCCTTCTCTAAGTCTGGATCATTTAAATCAATGTACCCAAGCTCGCTATCAGAAATCATGTAAAATTCATCTGGTTTTTGACTAGTTTCATAAGAGAGCATAGAAATCTTTTCTTGGTCGGAACCCTTCACATCACTGGCATCCAGTTGGTTCTCTTTCAGATTCTGTCTGGTTTTGAAGCCTCTGAAGGAAGCCTGAATCTGGGTAGCCGCCTTTTCAAGCTCAGGGTCATTTAGGTCAAGGTCAACTATTTCTTCTTCATTAGTTGGTGATTCATTTCCTTCAGATTCTGTCTGGTTTTATAGCCTCTGAAGGAAGCCTGAATCTGGGTTGCAGCCTTTCAAGTTCAGGGTCATTCAGATCAAGGTCAACTGTTTCTTCCTCTGTTTCAGCTGGAGTTTCATTCTCTTTCAGATTCTGTCTGGTCTTGAAGCCTCTGAAGGAAGCCTGAATTTGGGTGCAGCCTTTTCAAGTTCAGGGTCATTCAGATCAAGGTCAACTGTTTCTTCCTCTGTTTCAAGCTGGAGTTTCATTCTCTTTCAGATTCTGTCTGGTCTTGAAGCCTCTGAAGGAAGCCTGAATCTGGTTGCAGCCTTTTCAAGTTCAGGGTCATTCAGTCAAGGTCAGCTGTTTCTTCCTCTGTTTCAGCTGGAGTTTCATTCTCTTTTCAGATTCTGCCTGGTTTATAGCCTCTGAAGGAGCCTGAATCTGGGTTGCAGCCTTTTCAAGTTTCAGGGTCATTCAGATCAATGTCAACTGTTTCTTCCTCTGTTTCAGCTGGAGTTTCATTCTCTTTCAGAATTTGCCTGGTTTTATGGCCTCTGAAGGAAGCCTGAATCTGGGTGCAGCCTTCTCAAGTTCAGCGGTCATTCAGGTCAAGGTCAACTATTTCTTCTGTTTCAGCTGGAGTTTCATTCTCTTTCAGATTCTGTCTGGTCTTGAAGCCTCTGAAGGAAGCCTGAATCTGGGTTGCAGCCTTTTCAAGTTCAGGGTCATTCAGATCAAGGTCAACTGTTTCTTCTCTGTTTCAGCTGGAGTTTCATTCTCTTTCAGATTCTGCTGGTTTATAGCCTCTGAAGGAAGCCTGAATCTGGGTTGCAGCCTTTTCAAGTTCAGGGTCATTCAGATCAAGGTCAACTGTGATTCTTTCTGTTTCAGCTGGAGTTTCATTCTCTTTCAGATTCTGCCTGGTTTTATAGCCTCTGAAGGAAGCCTGAATCTGGGTTGCAGCCTTCTCAAGTTCAGGGTCATTCAGATCAAGGTCAACAGTTTTCTTCCTCTGTTTCAGCTGGAGTTTCATTCTCTTCAGATTCTGCCTGGTTTTATAGCCTCTGAAGGAAGCCTGAATCTGGGTTGCAGCCTTTTCAAGTTCAGGGTCATTCAGATCAAGGTCAACAGTTTCTTCCTCTGTTTCAGCTGGAGTTTCATTTTCTTTCAGATTCTGCCTGGTTTTATAGCCTCTGAAGGAAGCCTGAATCTGGGTTGCAGCCTTTTCAAGTTCAGGGTCATTCAGATCAAGGTCAACAGTTTCTTCCTCTGTTTCAGCTGGAGTTTCATTCTCTTTCAATTCTGCCTGGTTTTATAGCCTCTGAAGGAAGCCTGAATCTGGGTTGCAGCCTTTCAAGTTCAGGGTCATTCAGATCAAGGTCAACTGTTTCTTCCTCTGTTTCAGCTGGAGTTTCATTTCTTTTCAGATTCTGCCTGGTTTTATAGCCTCTGAAGGAAGCCTGAATCTGGGTTGCAGCCTTTTCAAGTTCAGGGTCATTCAGATCAAGGTCAACAGTTTCTTCCTCTGTTTCAGCTGGAGTTTCATTTTCTTTCAGATTCTGCCTGGTTTTATAGCCTCTGAAGGAAGCCTGAATCTGGGTTGCAGCCTTTTCAAGTTCAGGGTCATTCAGATCAAGGTCCACTGTTTCTTCTCTGTTTCAGCTGGAGTTTCATTTTCTTTTCAGATTCTGCCTGGTTTATAGCCTCTGAAGGAAGCCTGAATCTGGGTTGCAGCCTTTCAAGTTCAGGGTCATTCAGATCAAGGTCAACTGTTTCTTCTCTGTTTCAGCTGGAGTTTCATTCTCTTTCAGATTCTGCCTGGTTTTATAGCCTCTGAAGGAAGCCTGAATCTGGGTTGCAGCCTTCTCAAGTTCAGGGTCATTCAGATCAAGGTCAACTGTTTTTTCTGTTTCAGCTGGAGTTTCATTCTCTTTCAGATTCTGCCTGGTTTTATAGCCTCTGAAGGAAGCCTGAATCTGGGTTGCAGCCTTCTCAAGTTCAGGGTCATTCAGATCAAGGTCAACTGTTTCTTCCTCTGTTTCAGCTGGAGTTTCATTCTCTTTCAGATTCTGCCTGGTTTTATTAGCCTCTGAAGGAAGCCTGAATCTGGGTTGCAGCCTTCTCAAGTTCAGGGTCATTCAGATCAAGGTCAACTGTTTCTTGCTCTGTTTCAGCTGGAGTTTCATTCTCTTTCAGATTCTGCCTGGTTTTATAGCCTCTGAAGGAAGCCTGAATCTGGGTTGCAGCCTTCTCAAGTTCAGGGTCATTAGTCAAGGTCAACTGTTTCTTCCTCTGTTTCAGCTGGAGTTTCATTCTCTTTCAGATTCTGCCTGGTTTTATAGCCTCTGAGGAAGCTGAATCTGGGTTGCAGCCTTTTCAAGTTCAGGGTCATTCAGATCAAGGTCAACTGTTTCTTCCTCTGTTTCAGCTGGAGTTTCATTTTCTCTCAGATTTGCCGGGTTTTATAGCCTCTGAAGGAAGCCTGAATCTGGTTGCAGCCTTTTCAAGTTCAGGGTCATTCAGATCAAGGTCAACTGTTTCTTCCTCTGTTTCAGCTGGAGTTTCATTTTCTTTTCAGATTCTGCCTGGTTTTATGGCCTCTGAAGGAAGCCTGAATCTGGTTGCAGCCTTTCAAGTTCAGGGTCATTCAGATCAAGGTCAACTGTTTCTTCTGTTTCAGCTGGAGTTTCATTCTCTTTCAGATTCTGCCTGGTTTTATAGCCTCTGAAGGAAGCCTGAATCTGGGTTGCAGCCTTCTCAAGTTCAGGGTCATTCAGATCAAGGTCCAACTGTTTTTCTCTGTTTCAGCTGGAGTTTCATTCTCTTTAGATTCTGCCTGGTTTTATAGCCTCTGAAGGAAGCCTGAATCTGGTTGCAGCCTTTTCAAGTTCAGGGTCATTCAGATCAAGGTCAACTATTTCTTCTGTTTCAGCTGGAGTTTCATTCTCTTTCAGATTCTGTCTGGTTTTATAGCCTCTGAAGGAAGCCTGAATTTGGGTTGCAGCCTTCTCAAGTTCAGGGTCATTCAGATCAAGGTCAACTGTTTCTTCCTCTGTTTCAGCTGGAGTTTCATTCTCTTTCAGATTCTGTCTGGTTTTATAGCCTCTGAAGGAAGCCTGAATCTGGGTTGCAGCCTTTTCAAGTTCAGGGTCATTCAGATCAAGGTCAACTGTTTCTTCCTCTGTTTCAGCTGGAGTTTCATTCTCTTTTCAGATTCTGCCTGGTTTTATAGCCTCTGAAGGAAGCCTGAATCTGAGTTGCAGCCTTCTCAAGTTCAGGGTCATTCAGATCAAGGTCGACTGTTTCTTCCTCTGTTTCAGCTGGAGTTTCATTTTCTTTCAGATTCTGCCTGGTTTTATAGCCTCTGAAGGAAGCCTGAATCTGGGTTGCAGCCTTCTCAAGTTCAGGGTCATTCAGATCAAGGTCAACTGTTTCTTCCTCTGTTTCAGCTGGAGTTTCATTCTCTTTTAGATTCTGCCTGGTTTTTATAGCCTCTGAAGGAAGCCTGAATCTGGGTTGCAGCCTTTTCAAGTTCAGGGTCATTCAGATCAAGGTCGACTGTTTCTTCCTCTGTTTCAGCTGGAGTTTCATTTTCTTTCAGATTCTGTCTGGTTTTATAGCCTCTGAAGGAAGCCTGAATTTGGGTTGCAGCCTTTTCAAGTTCAGGGTCATTCAGATCAAGGTCCACTGTTTCTTCCTCTGTTTCAGTTGGAGTTTCATTTTCTTTCAGATTCTGCCTGGTTTTATAGCCTCTGAAGGAAGCCTGAATTTGGGTTGCAGCCTTTTCAAGTTCAGGGTCATTCAGATCAAGGTCGACTGTTTCTTCCTCTGTTTCAGCTGGAGTTTCATTTTCTTTCAGATTCTGCCTGGTTTTATGGCCTCTGAAGGAAGCCTGAATCTGGGTTGCAGCCTTCTCAAGTTCAGGGTCATTCAGATCAAGGTCAACTATTTCTTCTGTTTCAGCAGGAGTTCCATTTTCTTTCAGATTCTGCCTGGTCTTGAAGCCTCTGAAGGAAGCCTGAATCTGGGTTGCAGCCTTCTCAAGTTCAGGGTCATTCAGGTCAAGGTCAACTGTTTCTTCCTCTGTTTCAGCTGGAGTTTCATTCTCTTTCAGATTCTGCCTAGTCTTGAAGCCTCTGAAGGAAGCCTGAATCTGGGTTGCAGCCTTCTCAAGTTCAGGGTCATTCAGATCAATGCCATCTAGCTCTTCAGTTTCAGGAGATTCATTTTGATTTTCTTTTAGATTCTGCCTCGTTTTATAGCCCCTAAAAGAAGCTTGGATCTGAGTTGCAGCCTTCTCAAGTTCTGGATCACTGAGGTTGATATTGTCCAATTCTTCTGTTACAGATGGTGTAGTACCCTTTAAATTTTGTCTAGTTTTGTAGTCTTGGAAAGATGCATCTTCTTGTTGGTGATCACTGTAATCGGTATTACTGACTTTTACTAAGTGCTCTGAATTATCCCCAATTCCATTATAAGAAGAATCCATAATTTTTTGACTTTGCTTGCTCTTGCAACCATAAAAATCGGGCTGGGTGTTGGTAGGTGCAGAATAAGCTCCTCCTCTCCATTTTTGGTGGCTACCTGGAAAATTTTTGCACATATCATTAGAAAAGTTTAACTCTAAATTTATATATCATGGAATTTGGCCAATTTTCGAATTTATTGTATTATTCAAAATATAATTTATAGATTAAAAAGTAGCATACGTTTGAATTAAATCTGAGCCAGAAATATGAACACATCTTTGAGTGCTTTTTATTTTTCTTTGACAAGTTAATATTCAGATAACTTTTGAAATAACAGTGAAAATTCTGACTAATAACATCAAAAATGCTAGCATGTGATGTAAAAGCAAAAACGTGACACTATGCGACAGAAAGACAGGCAGATATATAAAGGGTGAAACAAACTACATACTGTACAAGTCTCTGGACAAGATGCTCTCCTGGAATATCATACATTTGAAAGAAAATGAATAGTACTAAAGGGTAGTGCGCATGCTTCAGTGTGGGTTGGGATGTCACTGGGGCGGCCATTACTACATAATTATCAGTGCATATGGCATTTGTGCTTAGACTTTTGATGTTCAATGTGAATTAAATTATGCCTTTTGCTATCAGCCAACATGTCTGTGATCATGGCAAAAGGACAATTCTTTCCCTTTTGTGGTCTGAAGTGTCAATTTATGGTTGATTACAATAATTCTCTTGTCAGCAAAGTGCACAGTTTAATATTTATATAAACTGGTTAACATTGGGTCAGGTGTTTAATTGCTACCACATTCTGAGTGGCTCACCATGCATGTGAGCAGTGCTCATGACAATATTTCACCTCCTAAGAAGCTTGAAAGGAAGAGCAGTAGTCAGGGTCCTCCTCTTACATCCCCTCTATGAGGACAGGATGACTAGGGTCTCCACTGGCCTTAGTCATGAGTCTGTTTAGGGTTTGAGTGTCATCTTGATCATCGGATGTAATAATTCTAGATTTCCTCTGCATTTCTTTTTGTGAATTTTTTTGGTGTCTTCTTTCAGGTGCTGTTTTTACTTTGAGAGCTTTGAGAAGCCGCAGGTTTTTCTTTAGACGATGCATTGCTGTAGTTACCTGATATGCTGCTATTTGCTTCATACTGAGTCTCTTTGTCCTCATGTTCAGACAATTTTGAACATGAACACGAACTATTTGAACGCGATATCTTATCGTCTGATACATCTCTTTTATCTAAATTTGGTGTATTGTCTGTATCAGTGACACCAACATGAATAGGAGCTTTATCTTCTTTGCTTTCATTAGTTACTTCCACTTCTCCATTTTTTCATCATGTTGCTCTCTAGCATATTTCCTTCATCTCCCAAAGCAATGTGGTATCAGAGATAGCATCATTCTGACCACTGGGTTGACTGACTGAAGAACTCCCTGGCAGTTCATTCTGTATATCAGCCTTATACGGAGTAGGTGGTCGGGGTACCTCAAAATCACTCACAGCTTGACTTTCATTGCCTGGCACCTGATGGAATTTTACTAAAACTGGTTTATTAGGAATATTAGCCAGTTCACTTTCATTCATTTCTGAATTCGCTTCTTTGTCACTGAGATTTGGGTCCCTGGAATTAGAGGCAGTTATCTGGGAGTCCTCTGTTTCGTTTTTGGTTATTTTTGCATTCTCATCTGGTTTACCTGTATCAACTTTACTTAAAGAATTAGTCTCCTCAGCATCTACACCTTCACTGACTATTTCGCGTGCTTCCGTTCCGTCGCCATCGTTCTTACTTTCTGTTGTAGAATTTGGATCACTTACCTTGTCATCGCCTTTGTGTTTCTTTTCCTCGCTGCTATCCTTGGTTTCGAAATCATCTACTCTACTTTCACTGGAATCACACTCAGCATTAGCTTTGTCTACCTTATTCTCAGCATTTTCTACCTTGCATTCAGCTTCTGAAACAGCATTTCCAATCTCTACTTCTGTTTTGGCTGGTTCACTTATTCTTACAGCATCAGCTAGCCCATCACTCCCTTCTACCTTACCTTCATACGACATAAAGTCAGGTTGATCTTCATTTTCAGCATTAAAGCCATCAGCCTTGGATTTAGTGTCATTAACCTTGAATTCTAGATAAGCCTTAGTGTCAGGAATATCAGTTTTTCCTTCTTTAACATCAACCATGGCTTCGCTATTATTACCTCCTACAGGTTTATTATCATCAACATTGGTTTGAGTATCATCGCTCTTGGCTTCAGTATCGGTGTTGTTTTTAGTCGTGGCTTCAATACCATCGGTCTTGACTTCAGAATCCGCAGTCTTAACTAGAGAATCACCAGTTTCGGTTCAGTATTATCGGTATTGGCTTTAGTATCGCCAGCTTTTCCATTAAAATTTTCAGAATTAGCTTCAGTATCATCATATTTAGGTCCGCTTTCAGTAATCTTGGCTTCAATATCAGTCTTACTTTCAGCATGAACATTAATCCTATCTTGAGCATCGTCAATATCATCAGACTTGATTTCATTATTACCAGTTTTGGTTTCAGGATCATCACTCTTGCTTTCAGTATCTCCAACCTTGGCTTCTGTATAATCACTCTTGGATTCCATATTTCCAGCCTTGGCTTCAGTAGTATCAGCTTTGGCTTCACTTTCACCAGTGTCTCCAGTCTTGGCTTCAGATCATCGGCCGCAGTTCTATCTCCAACCTTGACTTCAGTATCTCCAGCCTTGGCATCATCCGCTTTGACTTCAGTATCTTCAGCTTTGGATTCCGCATTGCCTAATTGACTTCCACATCATTAGCTCAGTTACAGCGTCACCAATATTGGCTTCAGAATCACCAGCTCTGTATCAGAATCCCCAATCCTGCTTCAGTATCCCCAATCTTGACTTCAGTATCACCTGACTCGGCTCCCGCAGTTTTGGCTTCAGTATTCACGACCAGAGCTTCAGTGCAATCACCCCTAGATTCAGTATCATTCTTCGCTCCAGTATCAGAATCCTTAGCTTCAGTATCGCCAGCCTTGGATTCTGTCTCATCAGCCATAGCTACTGTGTTATCAGTTTTAGCTTCTTTGGCTTCAATTTCAGCCTTGACCTCGATATCATCAACCTTGGCTTCAGTAATACCAGCCGTAGCTCCAGAGTCATTAACCTTGGCTTCAATATTATCAGCCTTGGCTTCAGTAATACCACCGTTGAATTCAGTATCATCAGATTTGGCTTCAGATTCGCCAGCCTTGGCTTCAGTGATATCGTCGTTAGCCTTGGCTTCAGTGATACCAGCCGTGGCTTCAGTATTATCAGCCTTGGCTTCAGTGATAGCCGTGGCTTCAGTGACACCAAGCCGTGGCTTCAGTATTATCAGCCTTGGCTTCAGTGATACCAGCCGTGGCTTCAGTGACACCAGCCATGGCTTCAGTATTATCAGCCTTGGCTTCAGTGATACCAGCCGTGGCTTCAGTGACACCAGCCATGGCTTCAGTATTATCAGCCTTGGCTTCAGTGATACCAGCCGTGGATTCAGTATTATCAGCCTTGGCTTCAGTGATACCAGCCGTGGCTTCAGTATTATCAGCCTTGGCTTCAGTATTGTCAGCCTTGGCTTCAGTATTATCAGCCTTGGCTTCAGTAATACCAGACGTGGTTTCTGCAATACTAGTCGTGGCTTCAGTAATACCAGCCGTGGGTTCAGTAATACCACCGTTGAATTCAGTATCATCAGCTTTGGCTTCAGTTTCACCAGCTTTGGCTTCAGTGGTACCAGCCGTGGCTTCGATGTCGTTAGCCTTGGCTTCACTGTCTTCAGCCTTGGTTTCAGTGATACCAGCCGTGGCTTCAGTATTATCAGCCTTGGCTTCAGTAATACCAGCCGTGGCTTCACTATTATCAGCCTTGGCTTCAGTGATACCAGCCGTGGCTTCAGTATTAACAGCCTTGGCTTCAGTTATAGCAGCCGTGGCTTCAGTATTATCAGCCTTGGCTTCAGTAATACCACCGTTGAATTCAGTGTCATCAGCTTTGGCTTCAGTTTCACCAGCCTTGGCTTCAGTGATACCAGCCGTGGCTTCGGTGTCGTTAGCCTTCGCTTCACTGTCCTCAGCCTTGGCTTCAGTGATACCAGCCGTGGCTTCAGTATTATCAGCCTTGGCTTCAGTGATACCAGCCGTGGCTTCAGTATTATCAGCCTTGGCTTCAATGATACCAGCCGTGGCTTCAGTATTATCAGCCTTGTCTTCAATATTATCAACCTTGGTTCCAGTATTATCAGCCTTGGCTTCAGTGATACCAGACGTGACTTCAGTAATACCAGCCGTGGCGCCAGTTTCATCAGCCTTGGCTTCAGTGATACCAGCCGTGGCTTCAGTATTATCAGCCTTGCCTTCAATGATACCAGCCGTGGCTTCAGTATTATCAGCCTTGTCTTCAATATTATCAACCTTGGTTCCAGTATTATCAGCCTTGGCTTCAGTGATACCAGACGTTACTTCAGTAATACCAGCCGTGGCGCCAGTTTCATCAGGCTTGGCTTCAGTATTATCAGCTTTAGCTTCAGTATTATCAGCCGTGGCTTCAGTATCATCTGCCTTTGCTTCATTATCCTCAGCCATTGTTTTAGTATCTTCAGTATTGGCTTCACTACCATCGTTTTGACTTCACTTTCATCAGTCTTAGCTTCATCCGTATTGGCCTTGGCTTTGGCATCTTCCAGATTTGCTTCAGGGTTACTATCCTTGGTTTCATTAGCACCAGTCTTGGCTTCAGTTTTGTCAGCCTTTGCTTCAACTGCATCAGCCTTGGCTCCAGTATCATTGATCCTGGCTTCAGCATCAGTCTTTATTTCAGTATCATCAATATTGGCTGAATATTCACTAGTTTTGGCTTCAGTATCATATTCTTTCGTATCCGTATCCTCGGCCTTATCAGCTTTAGTTTCAGTATCACTGGCCTTGGCTTCGTTAACATCGTCTTTAGCTTCAGTATTTCCAGTCTTGACTTCATTATCAGCAGCATTTGTTTCCAAATCTTTGCCTTCGAGATCATTAGTCTTGGTTTCATTTTCAATATTAACTTCAGTATTGTCGATCTTGGCCTCTCTTTCATCCCTCTGGACTTCAGTGTCACCAATTTTGACTTCAGTACCAGTAATACCAGCCGTGGCTTCAGTAATACCAGCCGGAGCTCCAGTAATAACAGCCGTGGCACCAGTTCCGTCAGCCTTGGCATCAGTAATACCAGCCGTGGCTTCAGCAATACCAGACGTGGCTTCAGTAATACCAGACGTGGTTTCTGCCATACCAGCCGTGGGTTCAGTAATACCAGCCGTGGCTTCAGTAATACCAGACGTGGTTTCTGCCATACCAGCCGTGGGTTCAGTAATACCAGACGTGGCTTCAGTAATACCAAGCGTGGTTTCTGCAATACTAGTCGTGGCTTCAGTAATACCAGCCGTGGGTTCAGTAATAACAGCCGTGGCACCAGTTCCGTCAGCCTTGGCTTCAGCAATACCAGCCGTGGCTTCAGTAATACCAGCTGTGGCTTCAGTAATACCAGACGTGGCTTCAGTAATACCAGACGTGGTTTCTGCAATACTAGTCGTGGCTTCAGTAATACCAGCCGTGGGTTCAGTAATAACAGCCGTGGCACCAGTTCCGTCAGCCTTGGCTTCAGCAATACCAGACGTGGCTTCAGCAATACCAGACGTGGCTTCAGTAATACCAGACGTGGTTTCTGCAATACTAGTCGTGGTTTCAGTAATACCAGCCGTGGTTCAGTAATAACAGCCGTGGCACCAGTTCCGTCAGCCTTGGCTTCAGCAATACCAGACGTGGCTTCAGCAATACCAGACGTGGTTTCTGCCATACCAGCCGTGGCTTCAGTAATACCAGACGTGGCTTCAGTAATACCAGACGTGGTTTCTGCAATACCAGTCGTGGCTTCAGTAATACCAGGCGTGGGTTCAGTATAAACACAGCCGTGGCACCAGTTCCGTCAGCCTTGGCTTCAGCAATACCAGACGTGGCTTCAGCAATACCAGACGTGGCTTCAGTAATACCAGACGTGGCTTCAGTAATACCTGACGTGGATTCAGTAATACCAGACGTGGCTTCAGCAATACCAGACGTGGCTTCAGTAATACCAGACGTGGCTTCAGTAATACCTGACGTGGATTCAGTAATACAGACGTGGTTTCTGTAATACCAGTCGTGGTTCAGTAATACCAACTGTGGCTTCAGTAATACCAGCCGTGGCTTCAGTAATACCAGCTGTGGCTTCAGTAATACCAGCTGTGGCTTTAGTATTATCAGCCTTGGCTTCAGTATCATCAGTATTGTCGATCTTGGCCTCTATTTCATCCCTCTCGGCTTCAGTGTCAGCAATTTTGACTTCAGTACCATCAGCCTTTGCTTCAGTATCGTTAGTCGTGGCTTCAGCAGTATCAGTCTTGGTTTCAGTAGCATTAATATTAGCTTCAGTAGCGTCAGCCTTAACATTAGTAGCATCAGCCTTTGCTTCAGTGGTAGCAGTCATAGCTTCAGTATCGTCAGTCTTGGCTTCAGTAACATCGATATTTGCTTCAATAATTGCTTCAGAATTGTCAACAGTTGCTTCGGAAGGATATTTCGTAGCTCCAGTAGCCACAACCTTAGATTCAATATTTTCAGGCTTGGCTTCAGTAGCGTCAACCTTAGCTTCAGGATTGTCAGCCTTTGCTTCTGTAGCATCAGTAGCTTCAGAAACGCCAGTCTTAGCTTCAGGAATATCAATACTGGCTTCAACCATAGCTTCCGTTCCGTCATCTTTGGCTTCAGCGACACCGATATTGCCTTCAACCTTAGCTTTGGTATCGTCAGCTGTGGCTTCAGTGGGATCAGGATTAGCTTCAATCTTCGCTTTGGTATCGTCAGCTGTGGCTTCAGTGGGATCAGCATTAGCTTCAATCTTCGCTTTGGTATCGTCAACTGTGGCTTCAGTAGGATCAGGATTAGCTTCAATCTTCGCTTTGGTATCGTCAGCTGTGGCTTCAGTAGCATCAGCATTAGCTTCAATCTTCGCTTTGGTATCGTCAGCTGTGGCTTCAGTGGGATCAGGATTAGCTTCAATCTTCGCTTTGGTATCGTCAGCTGTGGCTTCAGTGGGATCAGGATTAGCTTCAATCTTCGCTTTGGTATCGTCAACTGTGGCTTCAGCAGCATCAGCATTAGCTTCAATCTTCGCTTTGGTATCGTCAGCTGTGGCTTCAGTGGAATCAGGATTAGCTTCAATCTTCGCTTTGGTATCATCAGCTGTGGCTTCAGTAGGATCAGATTAGCTTCAATCTTCGCTTTGGTATCGTCAGCTGTGGCTTCAGTAGCATCAGCATTAGCTTCAATCTTCGCTTTGGTATCGTCAGCTGTGGCTTCAGCAGCATCAGGATTAGCTTCGATCTTCGCTTTGGTATCGTCAGCTGTGGCTTCAGTAGCATCAGCATTAGCTTCAATCTTCGCTTTGGTACCGTCAGCTGTGGCTTCAGTAGCATCAGGATTAGCTTCAATCTTCGCTTTGGTATCGTCAGCTGTGGCTTCAGTAGCATCAGCATTAGCTTCAATCTTCGCTTTGGTATCGTCAGCTGTGGCTTCAGCAGCATCAGGATTAGCTTCGATCTTCGCTTTGGTATCGTCAGCTGTGGCTTCAGTAGCATCAGCATTAGCTTCAATCTTCGCTTTGGTATCGTCAGCTGTGGCTTCAGCAGCATCAGGATTAGCTTCAATCTTCGCTTTGGTATCGTCAGCTGTGGCTTCAGTAGCATCAGTATTAGCTTCGATCTTTGCTTTGGTATCGTCAGCTGTGGCTTCAGTAGCATCAGTATTAGCTTCAACCTTTACTTCAGTATCGTTAGCTTTGGATTCAGTGAGCTCAGTCTTGCCTCCAGTATCAATATCACTTTTAGACTTAGCATTGTCGGCCATGGCTTCAGCTGCATTAAACTCGACTTCAGCCATAACTTCGATAGTTGCTTCAGTATCGTCAGCATTTGCTTTATCGCATCAGCCTTGCCTTCAGTAGCATCGGTGTTAGGTTCAGCCTTCACTTCAGTAGTGTCAATCTTGACTCCAGCTTCAGCTTCAGTATCGCCAGTTTTACCGCTTGCAACATCCGTGTTGGCTTCACCTTAGCTTCAGTACTGTCAGGCTCACCTTCAATAATCTTGGCTTCAGTAGCATCAACCTTAGATTCAGAAACATTGATCTCGGCTTCGGCCTTATCTTCAGTAGCATCAGTATTCGCTTCAGTAATCTTGTCTTCAGCCTTGATTTCAGTATCGTCAGTCCTTGCTTCAGCACCACCAGCCAGGCCCTCAATACTATCAGCCTTGAATTTATTATCACCAATATCGGTTCCAGCCTTAACTTCAGTATCATCGCCTTTGCTTCAGTTTCAGCTGCCTTGGCCTCCATACTCTCTGCCTTTGCTTCAGTAGCACTAGTCTCTGTTGCAAGAGCATCAGCCTTGGCTTCATTACCATCAACAGGAGCTTCGGAATCCTCAGCCTTTGCTGTAGCACCTTCAGTCTTGGTCTCAGTACCATTATCCTTGCCTTCATCGATCTTGGCTTCAGTATCACCAGCATTAGTTTCGGTTTCAGCAGCATTGGTTTCAACATCAATCTTGGCTTCATTATCATGAGCTTTAGCTTCCACATTATCAGCCTTGGCCTCAATTTTGGTTTCAGTTTCTTTAACTTTACCTTCAGTACTATCGATACTTGCTTCAGCATCAGCCGCCCTGGCTTCTGTATATTCAGCCTTGGTTTCAGTATTATTAGGTTTGTCTTTAGTATCACCAACCTTAGCTTCGGTAGAATCTGCCTTGGTTCTGCATCATAAGCTTTCTCTTCAGTATCAGCCTTGCCTTCAGAATCATCTACTTTGAATTCCGGGGAAGCTCTAACATCTTCAGTTTTTATTTCATTATCTCCTGCCTTGATTTCAGCTATGTCAGTCTTGGAGTAAAAACTGTTTAAGCTGGCTTCTGCTTTAACGGCACTGACTTCAGCAGTATTGGCCTTGCTCTCCGTGAAATCCGATTTAATTTCAGCACTATCAGTTTTCGCATTATTTTGGTCAACTTTGACTTCAGTAATACTTTCATTTGTTCCACTGACTTCTTGATGTTCTGTATCATTTTTCTTATCAGCAACGTCTGTTTTGAATTCAGTATTATCAGCTATATCATTTCCATTGACCTTGTTTTCAGTAAAATCTGTCTTAAATTCTGTGCTATTATCATCCTTGACTTCAGAAACATAGATTTTGATCTCGTATTTTCTTTGCCTTCAGTGACATCAGTCTTGATTCCAGAGTCATCATTTTTCATCACAGTATCATCTGCTTTGGTTTCAGAATTATCAGTCATGACTTCAGTATTGTCAGGTTTGGTTTCAATATTATCGGTACTAATTTCGGAAACCCTGGTCTCATTGGCTTTGACTTCAATATCGTTATTCTTTACTTCTGAATTGTCAGTCTTCACTTTATCATCTTTGGCATTTTTGGCCCCAGTGTCAAGTACATATTTGCTCTGTCTATCGTACCAGTAACATTATTTAGTGGCGTATAAAACTGATACAATGGTTTCCGATCTTCCGAGTAATTATCATGTAGCAAGTGTTTTTCATGTGTGTCAGGAATTTGTACCAGCTCATGGTTCTGCTCCGCTTGTTTTTCGAACATAGGTGACTCTTGCTTCTTATGTGCGTCTACCGTTTCTGGCAGTTCTCCATTCTGTTCAATTTGCATGTCAGACAGTGGTGAAGGCTCACGGTCTTGCTTCTCAAATGTAGGTTCGAGGTCTTGTTCTGTCGCTTTGTCAGACAGACTTTCTTGATCCTGATTCTGTTGTATATCAGAAGGCTGTAGTAGCCCTAGTCTTGTCCTGCCTGTGAGAATTGTAAGTGCTCTTCGTCCGGTTCTCGTTTGTGTTAAAAGATTGTAGTTCCTGGTTCTGTGGCGTCTGTTTGTCAGGCACAGAAGAATTCTCTTGGCCTTGTGTCATATTTGCATAAAAAGTTTCAAGTATATCTTGGCTCTGTTCCGTTTGCTTGTCAGACTCTTGGTCTTGTGTCAAAAAAGAAGTTTGTACTGATTCGAGGTCCTGTTCTGCTTGTCTGTCCGATGATAAAGGAGTGTCCGCGTCGATTTTTAAGCTGGACTGCAGGTGAAGTGCGATGGACATCAGCAAGGGCAGCCGGGAGAAAATTTAGCATATTAGTTTAGCTTTGGAAACCACCAGTGGGCCCACTAATAGTTGTGATGCTTAAGGAGGATATTGAAAAAGAAATATATATGACCAAATACCAGATATTCAACAACTTTGTTGCCTCAAGAAAGTTAAACCATCAACATGACATTTTTAAAATACGCATGGCAGACAAAGGTTAATTTCTGGAATCTGGACATCTTGCATATATCTCTATGCAATCATATGTCTACACCAAAGTAATTACTGTTAGAATACTAAGTAGCTAGACATGCAAGGACTTTACAAAGTATTAGTATTAGAAGTCCTTGCTTGTAAGCAAACATGGACGCCTAGAAAACAAGAATAAGAGAAATATAATAAAAAATTGTAATAATACACAAAAAGCGAAAGTAGCTACAATGAAATAAAATATATTTAGTAACTTCCAAATTGTATATAAAGAGGAAGTTGAAAAGGGCAGGTGGTAAGCCTGCCTACTGTGAAAGGAAGGAAAATATCAACTTATCACGCATTGAAGATTATAAATATGGAACCCTAACAATGTGCAAATAAGTATCGTAACGTGTCTTGCTGCAGAATGTTAGTCATCCGCAAAAATTCGTTAAAAGAATGGAGAAATGAACACGGATCCATCCATTGTCCTTAAGTTATAGAACAGGCTATTTTCACATGAACGACTGTCACCAAGCCAAGTGTAATTCGCCTGGAATACTCTTAGGATGACCCATTTCTATCTTTAAACGTGTATGCATAAGCGCTTCAAACAACTGTGATATGAACACCCAACAGTTTACATTCGCATGTAAAAATGAAAGATTTCCGTGCAAATCTCAGTGCGACTCTGCATGGACATGGTGCGTTTGTGAATTCACAATGATGAACACTGAGGAACACACCGGTGATTGAAGGATATGTAACCGAGTGAGAACGCATCATAACAGTTCTGGAGAGCATCGAGTGCTTAAAAACACCACACATAATCAGCAAAATAAATTCATTTGATTGGTCGAAGTGTTACAGATCCACGATTATCATCTTTAATCTTCATCTCTTTACATTTCCTTTTTTTTTTTTTTTTTTTGGTAGTCTAATCGCATTAATGTTGATGATATCCATTTTGATATATGCTGCACATTCTTTTGACAGACAAGTCCCTTACTGTACATGTATCTGTAACGCTTTGATCTTTCATCCAGTGACCACTCGCTGAGAGTGACCATCATCTGCTAAGTGAGAGGGTCGCCCACTCACCCAGGCGCCAGTACAGCAGGTTACCCGACATTATTCCCTGACCCCGTTACAAAGTTTTTGATGTCCTCTTTGACCTCACTGAAGAACCTCCTGAAGCCAAGCCAGGTCTTTGTTGTTGCTGAGGCTGAGGTTGTTGTTGGTGAGACACCTAGCGTGGAAAGGTGAGTATAGTAGCAGGGGACAGGTGAAGGGGAAGGTGAGTTGCTGCTGCAGGCAACGAACAATATTGGGTGTAGAAGAGATGAGGTATGAAAATGCACACGAAAGAACACGTTTCATGTCAAGGAGGCAAGCAGAAACCATCACCTCATCAAAGGAATTCCCCGCACTCCCCAAACTCAGGAAAGGACTCTGACCTACTCCGATTGCCAAGGATACTTCGAAAAAAACAGTCTGTTAAAAGCTAAAGAATTTGACATAAATACATAAATAAAAATATCATATATGTAAACCCAAGTATTAATTCAGCTGATCAGAATTTTAAAAAAGGGACTTGGCAAATCGGAGCATTACAGAATCCTGGAACTGGACCCGTTAAACAAGGTAGCGAAACAATTACCATTTGTAACTATCGTGCTGTAAGGGTTTTCTGTTCTTGACGACCGCTGTGATTATCAAGGTAATTTAAGTATATCATGGGATACCAGGGACCTTATAAGTAAAACAGATGATTTGTCTAGATAATGATAATCAAAACATCAATAAAAATATAGAGATATTTAACGATAACAATTGTACTGATAACATATATCACAATTTCTAAGCATTAATGTTAAGATGCTATTCGCAGAGTTTGTATCATTTATACGCATAGTTATTGTGATAATGATATTATCATAACCGGGATAACATTGATAATAATAAAAATAAAGGCAATAATAATGTTAATGATAATGGCAATTATGATAACTATAATTAGAGTAATAATGATAATCATAATAATGGTTATAACAGTAAAAATCATAGCAATAATAATGATAACAACGATACTCTAATAATGATATTAATATTAATAATATCAATAATAGTAAAAACAATGACAGTAATGATACTGAAATTATCACAATAATCATTGTTATTATCATCAATATTATCACTATCAATACTATCATTATTATCATTACCATTGCCATCTCAGTCATCATTACCATTATTTTGATCATTGTCATTTCAATCATTATAGTCATTAGCATCACTATTATCATCAAAATTATCATCACTATTATAATCATTATCATCACTATCATAATCATCATCATTATCATCATCGCTATCATAATCATCATCATGATCATCCCTATTACAATTATCATTATCATCATTACTATTATAATCATAGTCACTATTATAATCATTATCATCACTATCATAATCATCATTATCATCCTATCATAATCATCATCATCACTATCATAATCACCATCACTATCATTACCATCATCACTATCATAATCATAAGGACTACCATTATTATTACAAAACAATAACAACAGGTAAATCACTGTTCTCCCCCCTCCCCCCCCCCCCTCCGCTGCCTCTTGACATGAGAGAAATATTATCGTCGGAAGTCCAAGTTATCGACGGAGACATCTAACTACAATGGGCGTGTGACGGAAGCGAAGGAGAAGTAAGAAGGAAAACGGAATAGAAAGAGGAAGCGGAGAAAGGGAATGAGAATGATATGAGGAAAGGAGAATGAAATATGGCGAAGTGAGATTAATCTGTATGTATGCATGTGCACCTCTGTGCGTGTGCGCTTGTTGATGTGTTTTTGTATTTTGCATATATAGGCGTGTGTACACGTGTATACATATGTGTAAGTATATATATAATATATAATATATAATATATATATATATATATATATATAATATATATACATATATATATACATATATACATACATATACATATATATATATATATATATATATATATATAATGTATACATACATATTAATATATATATAGATGTGTGTGTGTGTGTGTGTGTGTGTGTGTGTGTGTGTGTGTGTGTGTGTGTGTGTGTGTGTGTGTGTGTGTGTGTTTGTGTGTGTGTTTGTGGTGTGTGTGTGTGTGTGTTGGTGTGTTGTGTGTATGTGTGTGTGTATGTGTGTGTGTATGTGTATGTGTAGTGTATGTGTATGTGTGTATGTGCGTGTGCGTGTGCGTGTGCGTGTGCGTGCGTGTGTGTGTGTGTGTGTGTGTGTGTGTGTGTGGTGTGTGTGTGTGTGTGTGTGTGTGTGTGTGTGTGTGTCTGTGTGTTGTGTG
>NW_020868890.1:219265-221765 GCF_003789085.1 Penaeus vannamei
TTTTTTTTTTTTTGTTTTTTTTTTTTTTTCTTTTTTTATACGTTTTCAGAAACTTTACCGTTCTGAAACTCGGTGCTAAAATTAAAAAAAAACAATACATTAACTATTTTCCATCATCGTTGAATTAACCAACTATACCGCAAACAGACAGTACATTAACATATCTTCAATGAATCTCAAAACCGAATTTCATTTAAACATTTTTGAGTATATTTCGTGACGTCCAGCCCCTCTCAACCATATTACCTTATTCTTGCACAAATAAGCAAACGAAGGAACCTTGGAATTTAGCCCATTTCCGTCTGACGAATGATCTATTGATTGATGGTGAGGATACCATATGATGAACAGATCACAGAACAACCGAAGGGTAAGAGGCAAGAAGACACCACGAAATTACGAAGGCCTTTTCATAACGCTTTGTTCAAGGAATAATGCAATAGGTACTAGAGGAGTATTTACTACAAAGGATATTGTGAACATTTGTATAAATACTTCCCTAATCGTACCTCTTGCACGATTGCCATGACCGAGCATTTTAGCGAAAGGCCTTTAGTTGTTTTCTTTGCCCTTTCCCTTTTCGTTGTTCCTGTTGCACTTGAGACGGTGAGGACTACGAATCAGTGGCTCTTCACCTACGTCGAGTTGAGATGAGCTTTGAGCGACTTGAGGTATTATGGCTTTGAGTATGCGGTGGCAATCGGTTCTTAATGGAGTTTGTGCGCAACTCGGTTCTATATTTGCTTTAACGGTTTCGTACGCAATCGGTTTTATGCTGAAACGTTTCCCGTACCGCAATCGTTTTTTTGCTTGAAATGTTTGTGCACAACGGTTCTATATTTGGAACGTTTTCGTTGCCTAACTCGGTTTGTGATCTTTGTTTTTCTTTTTCAAGTCTTTCTTTCTTTTATTTTTTTTCTTGATTTCTTCTTGGTTTTTTCTGTATCTATTACAAACACCCCCCCCACCCCTTCTTCTCTCTCCCACTTTCTTCTCTCCCTCTCTCTCCCCCTTCCTTCTTCTCTCTCTCTCTCTCTCTCTCCTCTTCTCTCTCTCTCTCTCTCTCTCTTCTCTCTCCTTCTTCATCTCTCCACTCTCTCTCCACTCTTCTCCCCTCTCTCTCCCACTCTCTCTCTCCCACTCTCTCCATAACTTTACACCCATCACAATCTCTCATCTCCCTCAAACACTACATCTCAATACTCATCTCTCCATCCCCACTCACTAACTTCCTTTCCTCCTCTCCTCTTCTCCACTCCTCTTTCTCTCTCCTCTCTCCACTCTTCTCTTTCTCTCTCTCTCTTCCACTCTCCTCTTTCTCTCTCTCTCTCCACTCCTCCCTTTCTCCTCTCTCTCTTCCACCTCCCCCCTTCTTTCTTCTCTCTCTCACTCTCTCCTTTTCTCTCCTCTCTTCCACTCTCCTCTTCCTCTCCTTCTTCTCTTCTCTCTTCCACTCTCTCTCCCTTTCCTCTCTCCTTTCTCTCTTCCCACTCTCTCTTTCCTCCTTTCTCCACTCTCTCTTTTTCTCTCTCCTTCCACTCTTCTTTCTTCTCTCTCTCTCCACCTTCTCTCTTTTCTCCCTCTCTCCTCTCACCTCCCCCTCATCTTTCTTCTCTCCTCCTCTCTCCACTCTCTCTTCTCTCTCTCTCTCTCCACTCTCCTTCCACAACCCCTCCCTCCCCTCTCCACTCTTTCTCTTTCCTCCTCTTCCCTCTTCCTCCTCCCACCTCTCTCCTCCTCACTCTCCTTCTCTCTCTATCCTCTCTCTCTCTCTCTCTCTCTTCTACTCATCTTCTCTTCTTTCCTCTCTCCCCTCTCCACTCTCCCTCCTCTCCAACTTCTCTTCTCCACTCTCTCTTCCACTCATCTTCTCCACTCTTCTCTCCCCAACTTCTTCTCTCCACTCTCTCTCTCCACTCTCTCTCTCCACTCTCTCCTCTCCACTCTTCTCTCTCTCTCTCTCTCCACTCTTTCCTCTCCTCTCTCCACTCTCTCTCTCCACTCTCCTCTCTCTCCTCTCTTCCACTTCTCATTCTCCCCTTTTCCCTCCTTCTCCCAACTCTCCTCTCCTCTCTCTCCCACTCTCTCTCTCACTACTCTCTCTCTTGCTCTCTCAAACTCTTCTCTCCTCTCCACTCTCTTCTCTCCTTTTCCACTCTCTCTCTTCCCTCTTCTTTCCACTCTCTCTCCCATCACTCTTCTCTCCAAACACACCTCTCCTCCCCTATTCTTCTCCACACTCCTCTCTCTCTCTCCCTCTCCCAACACTCTTCTCTCCCTTCCTCCTTCTCCACACCCACTCTCTCTCTTCTCTCCACGACTTCTCCTCTTCCTCTCTCTCTTCCACACTCTCTCTCTCTTCTATCTCCACACTCTCTCCCTCTCTCTCTTTCTCACAACTCTCTCTCTTCTCTTCTCCTTCCCACCTCTCTCTCTCATCTTCCAACACTCTCTCATCTCTCCGTTCCTTCTCTCCTCCCACACCCTCATCATCCTCTCT
>NW_020868890.1:226765-241765 GCF_003789085.1 Penaeus vannamei
CGTATGTATGTGTACATATATTTTATGCACATTTTGGAATCCATCAATTTTCTTCCGCTGCTGCAGTCCACAACAAACCATTGATTAATCTGATAATCTTATTTTCTTACGCTACCTTTAAAAAAAAAACAAAAAAAAAAAAAAAAACACATGCTGGCAACACTTCGAGTCCAGTAAAACCCCGCAAAGACCCCACCCCTGGGTCCTTCCCCCCCCCCCCACCTAGGCCCTTCCCCGCGCCCTTGGACCCGAAGTGGGCGCACCACCCGCGCCTTCCTGCCCTAACTTACAGTCGAGATAGGAGCCTCGTGGTCGTTCTGAGGGAGGACGGTGTAGGTGGACGAGGACCCGATCTGGCGCTGGTCGTCCTGTCGCTCCTGGCTTTGGGTTCCCTGTGTGAAGAGGAGGGCGTTAGCTTCCGGTCGTTGCGTGAGGCGTCGTGGTGACTTTTCGGTTGGTCTTGGGCACTGGCTGTCTGGACTGACTCTAAGATTGATTGGATTGTGTTCATTTGGCTAAATGCTTTGTCATCTTAACTCATTCGGGGGTTAACGTGAATTATTGTTATTTATTATCTGTATTTTTTTTTTCTTCCTCGTAAGTCGCCAGCACGTTGACCAGACAGACGTTATATCCAGCTAAAGCGGTTCTACTACGGACCTCTTTACTTCACTCGGGTCTTTCGGCCGGTTTGTTAAAATTGTGCGATGCCCGACCCAAAGAAAATTCGTATACTTGTCATGCATAAATAAAGAAATAAATGCATATATATCAGTCTGGACATGCATATCTACCCGGCAAATAGATGGTTAGATGTGTATCTATCAGATATATAGACAGATATGCCTTTATTTCTGCATCTGTATTCATGAGAATCCATTGGTCCGGGCCTGGCACAATTCTAACAAAGCGGCTGTTTGCCTAGTAACAACCTACATTTCTCACGACGCATTTCCCTTCTAGTCGCAAGTGCGTGGGTGGATGGATATGGATCTCGGATGGCGCAGAATCGCCAGATGGCTAAGGCTACAACTGACTTTTTTAGTATTATCCAAACTTGGATTACAATTTGTGTCGTTTTTACTCGTCAGAAATCATGAAATTTATCTGTAGGTCCAGAACATTATACTGCATTATTTGATCTAGTAGGAATCTCTTAATTAGGAGTATAAGATGGACAAAAAAGAAGGGAGAGTTAGCGTACAACAAATGGATTATAAAATTCGTGGAATTACACCTACAGTAACGGGAACACTAGGTTCTCCCGAACTATGGCCAGGAAAACGCACTTGGAATGGACCCAGTCGTGGTTGCTAGGCCAAATAAAAGTGAAAAAATACCTAGTATAAAATGTGTCTGGACTAACATAGGAGAAGGCCATAAATTTTATATAGCTCCTGATAGTTGTTTGCACATAATTTACACATTCTTTATTTGCCAAACGTTTGTCAAGTCACGTTGCTGTTGACTTTTAAATTTAAGCAATTATCACAGATTTTTTTTCTTTCTTTTTTTTACTAAGAAAAGTGCCAATCCGAAGAGGAACCAAAGAAGAGGCTCAAGATTCACACGGGAAATTCTTTCTGAACACGGCAAAAAAAAAAAAAAAAAAAAAAAAAAAAAAAAAAAAAAAAAAAAAAAAAAAAAAAAAAACACGGACTAGGGAACAGTGCGAAGGGTCATCTACCACATCACTTATCTTGATCTGAAACTCTGGGATTTACTTCGACACAGACAACCACTTCAAAAGACACGTGCGCATCTATAGTGTCATCGTGAATTACACCGTTCCTCTAATACTAACTCAAAATGCAGGTTGAAATGATGACTGAACATTGCAGTGAAGATGACGGAAGTTACAGTGCTCTGTCACGACGTACGTATGAACAAGATGAACAGCAGTGAAGACAAACACACGGACAGGTGGATAGAGTAAAAAAAAAAAAAAAAAAAAAAATGTAGGTGATACTCAAGAATGTGTGGTGTGGTTGCATGTAAATTATTCTTTTATCACAAGGATTGGTTGATCTCGAACAAAAGATTTTGTGACATTACACACTGTCTGACCAGGATTAATATTTAGTCATTCACCGGATCATGCGATACAAGGTCCCAAAACGATTAAATACACATGCACTAATACTGAATCTTCAACAATGACATGCAACGTGATAGAATGCCATAGAGCATATACGTGCAGAGTGCAGAGAGTAAGCCTGGTAATGTCATGGTAACACTGTGTGTGGTGGGAACAAACAACAAAAAGGAGTTGCTTTTTCTTTAGTTAATGCAAAGATTTAATTAAATTACAACATTCAGTGAATGCTTACCATATTGCTTTAGACGTGTTTAAATGTTTATATGAATATATATAATATATATATACATACACATAAATACATACATATAATATATATATATATATATATTATTATATATATATATATATATATAATATACATACATAACATACTACATACTACATACATACATACATACATACATATATATAATATATATAATATATATTATATGTATATATATATAAATAAGTATATAATATATATTGTATTATATATATATATATATAATATAATATAATATAAATATATATTATATAATATGTATATATATCTAAAAATATGTAACATATATATACATATATATAACTTAGCTGCATCAGTTTAACCAACGTGTTTATGGTCATTACTGCAATGATTAACATATGCAGTTCATGTTTGAAAAATAACTACAGTGTTTTAATTTTTGCCCTTTAGCTTTGCTGTTCTTATACTTCTCTGCCACGCCTGTCAGATCTAGATCAAGTAATAGCAAAATGTTATGAGACCATTTCGTTGAGTGATCTGCGAAGGCTAGCTTGGCACGGGCCTTGTCTGCACGTGGCTCGGCCTGGCTCAGCTATTGAAGAGCTGGCGCAACTGAAGCCAGTTCAGAATTTCTATCGTCGTCTTTCTATCGACTATTTCGACTGCTAACATTATCGCTAACGGTAATATCAGTATTGCTGATATGCTGATATCATTGCTAGTGTACGGATTATTTAGGGATATCATCAAATGGCTTGGACCAATGAAAAATATATGCTTATGTTTAGTTCAATTGCATAATGACGCGAATTATTACTATTTTTAAATATCTTTTTTTTATATTTACATTTTGGCAATGTAATGTGAATCCTTACAACCGAACCCAAACTAATTTTATAAGTCTGCAGATGTATTGCTTTGGGTCACACGATTGCAAGTGCGCCCAAGCATGCTGGTGATTAACCTTAAACCTAAACCCTCTCCTTTACCTAACTATAACCTAACTAAACCTAACCTAACTAACTAACCTAACTTTGACCTAACCTACTAACCCTTACCTAATCTAGCGAACCCTAACCTAAACCTAACAAGCGAGCCGAACCGACACGAACCTAACCCTAACCTACTACCTAACCCCTAACCTAACCCTAACTAACTAACCAACTAACTAACTACACCTACCTTAACCAACCTATACTACTCATCTAACCTAAACCACCTTAAACCTAACCTAACAACCTAACCTAACCTAACTACCAACCTATCTACTACTACCTAAACTACCTCAACCCTAAACCTAGGCTACCCCTACCTAACCTCTTACCTAACCTAACCTTATGGCCGAAACCGAACCGACCATCAAAGCAAGAACCCTTGTTAACTGAACATTTCCCAGAGGTTCCTCCGCATGAGTGATGGATGCGGGAGGTAAAGCACTCTGGCTTGCGGGTTGACAGCAGCGATACTGGTCGCTGCAGCCAGGACGGCAGCACTGGCGCGCCCAGGCCACCACCCCGCCACACCAGGTCGTCCTCCTCCTGCCATACCCAGAGCAAACACATAGGAGGCACAGGCACATTAGAGGTGGGGGGAACTACGCTTATTCTTCTGTACTTGTTCCACTAACCGCGTAAACTACAGCATAGAAAAGTCATGGTATAGCCCGTAACTAAGAACCAAAAGGGGGACGAGTGGAGCTGCCACTCAAAATAACAGCGGGAGTCAAGGCATCCTGATTGGTAGTTTACGGGTGACATTTTCATTCGTGTTCTCACTCTGATAGAGACTTTGGTACGGGATATATGGGCCAAGATAAAGTTTCTAATTGATAAGCAGTCCCTGAACTCTAGAGCTCTTAAAGCTTTTAAAGTCGCCTCTTTTCCTTTTGAAAGCGTTAAATGTATAACGATATAATATAGTTAGTATATACTATACCTATATAACCATATATATATATCATAATATATATATATAATATATATTTCTATATATATATTATATATAACTATAGTACAAATTCTATAAACTTAAATATATCTACTATCATTTAATATTATTTATTATATTCATAATTATATATTATATATAATCTAACTACCTATCGTACCCTTACAAAAATAACCAATGTATATATAATATATATATATATATAAACCTATATATTATAATACTAATACCTTATACTACGCTATATTTAATATATACCTATATATTTAATTAGATATATGTATAATATATATAAAAACTATAATATACTATATTAATTATAAAAACCTATATAAATACAACATTACCATATATATATCTATTACATTAATATAAACCTATATATATATATACTTATATACCTTTAATATATATGTGTGTGTGTGTGTGTGTGTGTGTGTGTAGTGTGATACTAGTGTGTGTGTGTGTGTGTGTGTGTGTGTTGTGTGTGTGTGTGTGTGTGTGTGTGTGTGTGTGTGTGTGTGTGTGTGTGTGTGTGTGTGTGTGTGTGTGTGTTGCGTGTGTGTGTGTGTGTGTGTGTGTGTGTGTGTGTGTGTGGTGTGTGAGTGTGACTGCGCTCTGGTGTGATGTGGCAGAGCGCGTGTGCGTGCGCGTGTGCCTGTGTGTGTGGCGGGCCGATGATCGTGCGCGGTGTTGCGTGTGTGTCGCATGTGTGGTGTGGTGTGTGTGTGGTGTTTTAATGTATTCGTATTTATATAATCTAGAATATTCAAGAACCATACTACCATACACAACACAACACCCACAATATATATAACCCATCCATCATATATATAACTACTATATCATATAATACTTACTCATACATACATAATATAACTATTAATATTTATAACTACTATATATATATACTTAAAACTTATAAAAATGCTCATATATATAATAATAATAATAAATGTATATATATATATTATAATAATACCTTATTATATAAAGTAATATAATATATACTATAATATTATATACCTACTATATATAGATATATCTATGTATATATATATAATATATAATCTTTAAACCTATAATAACTCATTAATATATATAACCTATTAATATAATCTTACTATAATATATTATATATTATACCGCTACTTATATATATATATATATAATATATAAATAATATTTATATGTTATATATATATATATATATATAATACTAATTATATATACAATGTACCTATATAATATATAACTCCTAATACTTATGTACTCAATATATATGTAATATATAATATATTATTAATTTATATATATTATCATAATATTTCTCTCAACACACACACAACACAACACATATATTTATATATATAATATAACTACCTATACTTAATATATAATAATTATACTACATAATAATACTATATTAACTTAATATATATATTAAATAATACTACTTAACTACCTAACATACCACATCAACAACAAATGTGGTCGCTGTCCATGTATCGTTATGGGTATGTAAATGATAAATGCCTATTGTATGTATGCTATCGCTATGTATGTAATAATATAACCTCTATAAATATTTATATAAAATATATATATATATATATACTATATATATATATATATATGTAACCTGCATATATGGAGTGAGTGTTGTCGTGTGTGTGTCGTGTAGTGTGAGTCGGTGTGTGTGTGTGTGTGTTGTGATGTGTGTGTGTGTGTTGTGTGTGTGTAGTAGAGAGTGTCTGTTCTCTTTGTTTTGTTGCGAGACTCGTCGCTCGTATTCGTGTGGTGCGTAGTAGTGTGTCGTGTGAGATAGTGTGTGATGTGTGTGCTGTCGCGTGTGCTGCTTGTGTGTGTGTGATGTGTGTGTGTGTGGTGTGTGACTTGTGAGTTTGGTTTGTGGTGTAGTGATACTCTTCGTGGTGCGTACGCGTCGTGGGTGTTTGTGTTGTGTAGTGTGTGTGTGTGTGTGTGTGTGTGTTGTGGGTGTGGTGTGTGTGTGATGCTGTTTTGTGTGTGTGTTGTGTGGTGATGTTGTGTGGGTGTGTGTAGGTGCTGTAGGTGTGTGTATAGATGTGTGGTGTGTATTGTGTGTCTGGTGATGCTGCTATGTCGTGTGCTGTTTTGTGATGGTGCTGTGTTGTGTGTGTGGTGCTGACTCGGCTGTGTGTGTGTGTGTGTGTGTGTGAATGTGTGTGCGATGTGGTGTCTGTGTGTAGTGCGTGTGTGTGTAGTCGTAGTGTGTTGTGTGTGTGTGTAGTGTGTGTCGGCTTTGTGGTGATGTGTGATGGTGTGTGTTGTGTGTGTGGTGTGTTGTAGTGTCTGTGTGTTTGTGTGCGTGTGCGGTGTGCGTGTGCGTGGCGTGTGCGTGATATGTGTAACTGTAATGTATATAAATCTGGAATATTTCAGACCATTACATAACATCACACAGGACCACACATTATACAGAATCATTATATATTATATAATATAATATAAATATAATTATATATATATGTATGTATATCATGTTAAATTGTATTATAGTTAATTTTAAAATGGGTAATATACCTACCTATATCGATACTACTAAACCATATGGTAACACCTTGTAATATGATCTAGTATATGACTATATATATGATAATTACTATGTATAACCCTTATATGGTACTATGTATAATTCCATCTTTGTGTATGCATGTGTATGCATGTGTATGTATAGTGTATATAGTATAATATGCTCTCTTATATAGAGATGTATCACTTATATATATAATAATACTATATATATAACCTTATAAATAATACCTATTATATATAACCATATTTATAGTATAATACTTATATAATCTATTACCATATATATATACTTATATATAATTTACATACTATATAGATACTATAATACACTAACATATCACTCATATATATATATATACATAACACTCATATACTAATATAGTATACATATACATATACATTATATATATAATATCATAACTCATTTTATAATTATTCCTAAGTACTACTACCATACTTATAACACATAACACATATCACCATCTTTATAGTATAAACCTATATATATAACTACTCAGTATACATATTATATATATTACCTTATATAATAAACCTATGATAATAAATACCTAAACCATATACATATAACATATACCATATTACATATACATATACATATATAACATACATACATATATTATATATTACCATATATATAATTAATCTATATACCTAAAACCTATATCATATACAATATGTACATACATACATATATCTCACACTACATATGCATATATAATGTAATAATGTGTATGATATGTATGCTATGTATATATAACTATACCTTAAGTACTACTATACTTCATCTTATAATACCCTTTATATATAATTATATATTAACTATATATATATATATATCATATCCTATGATTGTATGTATGTTGAATATTGTATGGTCACTGTTAAATTATATAACTATTAATAAATATATTTATATATAACTCATATATATATAGTATTCTATAAAATATATTAATATACTATATATAATAATAATCATATATTAATATATTGAATGCGTCGTGTGCGGTGTGTGTGTGTGTGTGATGTGTGATGTCGTGATGTGTGTCTGCTGCTGCGGTTGTAAGGCGCGCGTGTTAGTGAGTGTAGCGGGGTGACTGCGTTGCATGCAATTGTGTATGACTCGTCTGTGTAAGTGTATGGTGTATGTGTTTGCTGTATGTGTGTGTGTGTGTGGTGTGTGTGTGTGTGGTGATGATGTGTTGTGTGTGTGTGTGTGGTGTGTGTTGTGGTGTATGTATGTATGTATCGGTTTGTATGCTTATCTATAACAAATCTGATCATGTTGAGTTGTCAGCAATAATGTTAAACTACAGTAACCCTCGATTACAAAAGCATTGGTTAACTAAATAGCATTGCGGTATCTGCTAGCATGCAAAGGCAGACAGAAGCACAACAAATCCACATGACCTGACCTCGGGCCCTTCTCGCGAGGTCCTCCGACGTCTCGACCCGCCCAAGGGAACTTACCCCTCCTTTGGCGCCAGGTCAGACTGGCTCCACACCCCTCCTCTCCCCAAGACCCCACCCCTTATCCTCCTCCTCCCCGGTCTCGGCCTGTCTGCCTGCCCCGCCATTCAACCATCCAGCAACCCACCTCATCCGACTCGTCGAACTCGAACTGCTGCTGGTGGGCGTCGTAGCCTGTCGCGACCACCGAGGCGACGTCTTCGGCACCCTGGGGCGTCGCCGGGGTTTCGGGAGAAGCGCCGATGTAGAATCTCGAGTTTCCCGCCGTTTGATCTGCTTCTGCTGACTCTCCTGCGCGGCCGTCATCCCCCACAGCTGTCGCCTCAGCGGTCGCCATATCCGTGCCCGCTAAATCCTCAGCGCGGGGCGAGCTGACTTGGTTTTCTGAATCAAGAGCTTCAACTTCCGCAGCTGCTGCTGGTCCTTCAGAAGGTTCTCCAGCGACTGACTCTTTCTCATCCGAAATCCCTGTTTCCGTGTCCGGAAAAAACGGATCTGCAGCAGCATCAGTGGCATCAGCTGCTGCAGCATCAGTGGCATCATGCAGCATCAAGTGGCATCAGCTGCTGCTGCAGTGGCATCAGTGGCATCCAGCATCAGTGCAGCAGCATCATGGCATCTCTGCTGGCATCAGCTGCAGCTGCATCAGTGGCAAGCATCAGTGCAGCTGCTGCATCTTCTGCAGCATCAGTGGCATCTGCTGCTGCATCTTTCTAGCATCAGCAGTGCTGCTGCATCTTCTGTAGCATCAGTGCATCTGCTGCTGCATCTTCTGTAGCATCAGTGGCATCCTGCTGCTGCATCTCTGCAGCATCAGTGCATCTGCTGCTGCATCTTCTGCAGCATCAGTGGCATCTCTGCTGCATCTGCAGCATCAGTGGCATTGCTGCATCTTCTGCAGCATCAGTGGCTTCTGCTGCTGCAACGCATCAGTGCATCTGCTGCTCAGTGCAGCATCAGCTGCTGCTGCAGTGCAGCATCTTCTGCCATGGCAGCTGCATCAGTGCATCAGTCTGCTGCTGCATCCTCTGCAGCATCAGTGGCATCTGCTGCTGCATCATCTGCAGCATCAGTGGCATCTGCTGCATCTTCTTGCAGCATCAGTGGCATCTGCTGCTGCTGCAGCATCAGTGCATTGCTGCTGCAATCTTCTGCAGCATCAGCATCTGCTGGCATTGCTGCTGCATCTTCTTAGCTGCATGCATCTTCTGCAGCATCAGTGGCATCTGCTGCTGCATCTCTGCAGCATCAGTGGCATGCATCATCAGTGCATCTGCAGATCAGTGCATCTGCTGCTGCATCTTCTCAGCATCATCAGTGGCATCTGCTGCTGCATCTTCTGCAGCATCAGTGCATCTGTGCTGCATCTTCTGCAGCATCAGTGGCAGCATCAGTGGCATCTGCTGCTGCATTCTGCAATCAGTGGCATCTGCTGCTGGCATCTTCTGCAGCATCAGTGGCATCTGCTGCTGCTGGCATCAGTGGCATCTGCTGCTGCATCTGCTGCATCAGTGGCATCTGCTGCTGCATCTTCTGCAGCATCAGTGGCATCTGCTGCTGCATCTTCTGCAGCATCAGTGGCATCTGCTGCTGCATCTTCTGCATCAGTGGCATCTGCTGCATCTTCTGCAGCATCAGTGGCAATCTGCTGCTGCATCTGCAGCATCAGTGGCATCTGCTGCTGCATCTTCTGCAGCATCAGTGGCATCTGCTGCTGCATCTTCTGCAGCATCAGTGGCATCTGCTGCTGCATCTTCTGCAGCATCAGTGGCATCTGCTGCTGCATCTTCTGCAGCATCAGTGGCATCTGCTGCTGCATCTTCTGCAGCATCAGTGGCATCTGCTGCTGCATCTTCTGCAGCATCAGTGGCATCTGCTGCTGCATCTTCTGCAGCATCAGTGGCATCTGCTGCTGCATCTTCTGCAGCATCAGTGGCATCTGCTGCTGCATCTTCTGCAGCATCAGTGGCATCTGCTGCTGCTTCTGCAGCATCAGTGGCATCTGCTGCTGCATCTTCTGCAGCATCAAGTGCATCTGCTGCTGCATCTTCTGCAGCATCAGTGGCATCTGCTGCTGCATCTTCTGCAGCATCAGTGGCATCTGCTGCTGCATCTTCTGCAGCATCAGTGGCATCTGCTGCTGCATCTTCTGCAGCATCAGTGGCATCTGCTGCTGCATCTTCTGCAGCATCATCTGCTGCTGCATCTTCTGCAGCATCAGTGCATCTGCTGCTGCTGCAGCTGGCATCTGCGCTGCATCTTCTGCAGCATCAGTGGCATCTGCTGCTGCATCTTCTGCAGCATCTGCATCTGCTGCATCTTCTGCAGCATCAGTGGCATCTGCTGCTGCATCTTCTGCAGCATCAGTGGCATCTGCTGCTGCTGGCATCATCTGCTGCTGCATCTTCTGCAGCAGCTGCTGCATCTTCTCAGTGGCATCTGCTGCTGCATCTTCTGCAGCATCAGTGGCATCTGCTGCTGCATCTTCTGCAGCATCAGTGGCATCTGCTGCTGCATCTTCTGCAGCATCAGTGGCATCTGCTGCTGCATCTCTGCAGCATCAGTGGCATCTGCTGCTGCATCTGCAGCATCAGTGGCATCTGCTGCTGCATCTTCTGCAGCATCAGTGGCATCTGCTGCTGCATCTTCTGCAGCATCAGTGGCATCTGCTGCTGCATCCTCTGCAGCATCAGTGGCATCTGCTGCTGCATCTTCTGCAGCATCAGTGGCATCTGCTGCTGCATCTTCTGCAGCATCAGTGGCATCTGCTGCTGCATCTTCTGCAGCATCAGTGGCATCTGCTGCATGCAGCATCAGTGGCATCTGCTGCTGCATCTTCTGCAGCATCAGTGGCATCTGCTGCTGCATCTTCTGCAGCTCAGTGGCATCTGCTGCTGCATCTTCTGCAGCATCAGTGGCATCTGCTGCTGCATCTTCTGCAGCATCAGTGGCATCTGCTGCTGCATCTTCTGCAGCATCAGTGGCATCTGCTGCTGCATCTTCTGCAGCATCAGTGGCATCTGCTGCTGCATCTTCTGCAGCATCAGTGGCATCTGCTGCTGCATCTTCTGCAGCATCAGTGGCATCTGCTGCTGCATCTTCTGCAGCATCAGTGGCATCTGCTGCTGCATCTTCTGCAGCATCAGTGGCATCTGCTGCTGCATCTTCTGCAGCATCAGTGGCATCTGCTGCTGCATCTTGCAGCATTGGCATCTGCTGCTGCATCTCTGCAGCATCAGTGGCATCTGCTGCTGCATCTTCTGCAGCATATCTGCTGCTGCATCTTCTGCAGCATCAGTGGCATCTGCTGCTGCATCTTCTGCAGCATCAGTGCATCTGCTGCTGCATCTCTGCAGCATCAGTGGCATCTGCTGCTGCATCTTCTGCAGCATCAGTGGCATCTGCTGCTGCATCTTCTGCAGCATCATGCAGCATCAGTGGCATCTGCTGCTGCATCTTCTGCAGCATCTGGCATCTGCTGCTGCATCTGCAGCGCATCTGCAGCATCATCTGCTGCTGCATCTTCTGCAGCATCAGTGGCATCAGCTGCTGCATCTTCTGCAGCATCAGCAGCATCAGTGGCATGTGGCATCTCTGCTGCAAGCATCATGCTGCTGCATCTTCTGCAGCATCAGTGGCATCTGCTTGCTGCATCTTCTGCAGCATCAGTGGCATCTGCATCTGCATCTGCTGCTGCTGCAGCATCAGTGCATCTGCTGCTGCATCTGCCATGCATAGCATCAGTGGCATCTGCTGCTGCATCTGCAGCATCAGTGGCATCTGCTGCTGCATCTTCTGCAGCATCAGTGGCATCTGCTGCTGCATCTTCTGCAGCATCAGTGGCATCTGCTGCTGCATCCTCTACAGCATCAGTGGCATCTGCTGCTGCATCTTCTGCAGCATCAGTGGCATCTGCTGCTGCATCCTCTGCAGCATCAGTGGCATTGCTGCTGCATCTGCAGCATCAGTGGCATCTGCTGCTGCATCTCTGCAGCATCAGTGGCAGCATCAGTGGCATCTCTGCTGCATCTTCAGCAGCATCAGTGGCATCTGCTGCTGCATCTCTACAGCATCAGTGGCATCTGCTGCTGCATCTCTGCAGCATCAGTGGCATCTGCTGCTGCATCCTCTGCAGCATCAGTGGCATCTGCTGCTGCATCTTCTGCAGCATCAGTGGCATCTGCTGCAGCATCCTCTGCAGCATCAGTGGCATCTGCTGCTGCATCTTCTGCAGCATCAGTGGCATCTGCTGCTGCATCTTCTGCAGCATCAGTGGCATCTGCTGCTGCCATGGCATCTGCTGCTGCATCTCTGCAGCATCAGTGGCATCTGCTGCTGCATCTGCATCTGGCAGCATCTTCTACAGCATCCGTGGCATCTGCTGCTGCATCTTCTGCAGCATCAGTGGCATCTGCTGCTGCATCTTCAGCAGCATCCGTGGCATCTGCCGCTGCATCTTCTGCAGCATCAGTGGCATCTGCTGCTACATCCTCTGCAGCATCAGTGGCATCTGCTGCTGCATCTTCTGCAGCATCCGTGACATCTGCTGCTGCATCTTCTACAGCATCAGTGGCATCTGCTGCTGCATCTGCTACATCATCGATGACATCTGCTGCTGCATCTGCTACAGCATCAGTGGCATCAGCTGCTGCATCTGCTGCAGCGTCGTCAGCAGCACTACTAACCAAGACAGCTCCCGCAGCCGCAGCTGCTGCTCCAGCTGCAGCAGCGCCTGCGACGGCGCCGTGGGAGATGCCGGTGGCGTCCTTTTTCTTTCCCTTCCTTGGCTTGCCAGCGATTGATTCCCGCGACTGATTGACTTTGTCGCGACTTGACGACTTGCTTCGGCTGAGGCCAGGCATGCTCCGCCGGTCGAGCGAAACGGACTTTTTCATTCTTTCTCTGGTCTCTGCTATGAAGGAGCGCCGAGGAGGCCGCTCGCGGTCGAGGGAGCCCGTCTTGCCGACGCCATCCTCTCCCAGGCTCTTTCCCCGCCTCCTCGACGGAGCTATCGGCACGACCTAAGACATGCATACATCTGGTAAAGAACACATGGAACTTCCTGGAGAAATGTGCACTTAATTTATTCCTGCAATAGCCACAATCTCAATTTTCATTGATTGTAGGCTATCGCATGTTGCCAAAAATACAAAGGGTCTCGACAGACGCCGGACTCAAATTCTACCCGTCAGGCACTTCGTTACATGTAAGAGATTCCATTTGTAACAGTCTTCAGCCATTCACTGACAGTACTCTGTTGATTTTTTAAGGCAAGTATTTTCTACATCATGTATTAAAATTTGCCTTATTTCCACCTAACGTCACTAGTATTTTTGTGAATCTTGATCTCAAGACGGCTTTTTTCTGGCCTTTCTTATCCCGACAAACAATACCAAGAGAAGAATGTTGGTTTTGCCTATTCACGCCGATCATTGTCAAAGAAGTCAGGGGTGTCTTTTTCACGCAATCGTGCAGTTTCGAAAAAAAAAAAAAAATCTTGGCCCTAAGCGTCTTGTGTCTCAGTAGTGTCATTCCGCAAAACCAAAGAGGTCTCTTTCGTCTGTATTCGCATGCCCGTCGCCTCATGCTGCGGCCGCACCGGAACACGTCGAGCACGGTGCGTTCGCGGAGATTTAGCTCCACGGTTAGCCAGAATGGGAAGATGGGAGACTTTGGATTCATGACAGTAATTTAGATAGAAGAAACAAAGGAAAATGTCATACGCACTTTCACAAACGCAACACAGCGTTACAAATAACTAAATAATGTAATTGATAAATGCGAAACAAAAATATGTGACTTGGACATCATGATTTTACCCTTATACATTCATCATGTGTGAAGACGCACATGTACAAGCGTCAAAAAAGTTTTGTTTCTGGAGCGCGCAATCTGCGCATCATTGCTACGCATACTCCCGGTAGGGCCACCCATATGAAATCATCAGTTCATCTGCACGTGCCTGAACATGTCAGAAGTCAAGACGGACTGTAACGAACGTAACTCGATGTGGTAACCCTTTGTAGTCATAGTGGTGTTACAATGAAATTCGTGATAGTTCGTAGATCCTTATGCAAATTCCGCAATTATAGAACATGTAGTCAAGGTATGCTACGGTTGAGTGAAGATTAGTTTAGCTCGTACGTCTTATGCTAGGTTTAACTATATTCCTGGCAGTCACGACAACCATGTTTCAGGCCACCGTGGACAAAACAGGATGGACGTGAAATAGCGTGATCCAACGCAGGAGAACTGGATTGGCAAACATGACAGGCCGTGACTGCCGTAGATGTCGATTCAGATTTTTTTTTTTTTTTTTTTTTTTTTTTTTTTTTTGCCATGGCAGTCACGATGCAGATGACACTTACTAGACCGTAGTAAAACCCGATGAACGCAGGGAAACATAAAGGCCGTGTCACACTTTATCCGCATTGCTTTTCCGCTGGCACCACGGAAACTGGTCATTTTGGCGCGCGCAGTCACACTAGCGATGAGAACCACGGAACCAGTCCGACGAAAATTGTACACTGCAAGATGGCTCCAACCCCCGCACAGGTTTTGGCGATGATGGACGTTATTCTGGCTATGTGGCGACGATTTAATGCGAAACACTACGCGAAAGTGTAATGCTAAATGACACCGTCTTCTCGCTGCTCTC